>RJWJ010027766.1:0-21930 GCA_004363605.1 Indri indri
GAGTTCAATGGCTGATGACCAGTGATTTAACCAATCACGTCTATGTAAAGAAACCTCTGTAAGAACCCCGAAATGATGAGGTTTGGGGAGCTTCTGGGTTGGTGAACACATCAAGGTGCCCCTGAATTTGTAGTCCTCTGGGCCGTTAGTGCGGGTGACCAGGGGACCGGGCACTTGCAGCTGGCATCTGAAGTGGGGGCGGCCTTGGGGGACTAGCCCTTCACCTGTGGGATCTGCACCCACTGCAGGTGGCTAGTGTCAGATGTGAACTGAATCCCAGGACACCCGGTTGGAGTCAGAGACACACACACACACACACACACACACACACAGAGACCACACGTTTGGTGGCAAAGTGGAGGTGGCTTAAGAAGGTATCAGGCCCATGGCCCCACGGTGGCATTACTCACCTATGTCCCCGTTTGGAGGTGTCTTGGTTCATCACAGCCAGACCAAGACTTGGACACAGTAGCTCTTTTTTGGTTTTTTTTTTTTTTTTTTTTGGTGTTCTTTGAGAGAGATTAAAAGACAGCATGTCTATGGACAGCACTAAATCCTTCTAGTTTACAATCTGGAATTTGGAGGCTTAAGAATAGCCCCACCCTCAAATAGCCAGCAGATCAGTCAGAATACCAACTTCCAAGTGAACATTAGTGAAATGAGAGACGCGAACTGAACTGTTTTTAAGATGCCCAGAGAAGAATTGCTAAGAGTATAGCTCCTCCAGGTGCTGCTAGAATGCTCTGGCGTTGCAACAGGTGCTGTCACAGGGTGGGAGACCGGCGGGAGTCGACCGAACCACCTCATGCCTTTGGCTGCGCCTGCTCTCCTGCCGCGACAGTGCGCGTGCGCCACGCCACCGAAGTGCCTCCGAGAGCCCTCGCTGCTGCTGACATATTTCTTTCTCTCTGCTCACTAAGGAAAGATTTCCACTTCCTTTGTGGGTCAGTTCACAAACCTCAAAAACTAATAAGCTCAGAGCAAAACTCCAGCCAGGAACTGTTTACTTTCTGCTCGCAGACCATCTGAGCTGGTTTTATTAACACAGCCCTCATAATTTCTACATCTGCAAAAGCTTTGTACGTTAATGTGCAGAGAGGATCAGACCCAGCACACAGCTTGTCATGCTCCATAAAAATTTAATGGAAAATAAAATGCACTGTTCAGAAGATCAATACTGTTATTCTCTTCCCGCAAAGTGTGAATTACTGTTTTCATAAAATAATAATAATGCCAGCATATTGATATTGAATGGGGACTCGGTCTGTTGTCAAACATAAAGTCATATTTAATCTTTTAATGGCTTCCTGCATAAACACCCACGTCTGGAACCCAGGCATCTGTCACTCTCTAAAGACAATGTGAACCAGTGATGATTTTGCTGCCACGTTTTATGTGATTTCAGCAGAGCCACTGCATAACGTGGCTCTGAACGGGCAGAAGTTAAAGATCTACACTGGCCGCTGCCTGGCCCTTGAAGATGCTCCAGAGATGCATTGGTTTAGAAGCATTAGGGGACTGGGGGCAATCGGGCTGATGGCTCAATGACGCCTGTCAACCCCAACATCCATGACGCCAGGTCCTGCCCTGAGACGTGGTTGTTTCTTGGGAAAAGAACGGCAGTCCTGAGTCCTATAGCTGGTCACACTGCGTGGTGGACGGATCACCTCTCTGAGGCCCAAACCTCTGTGCACCGTTTTTCCAGACTCATTCTCCACGCTGACTGATGCTTCCCTTCAGGTTGCCCTGGAGAATTTACATTCAATATCAGGGCTGGGCTCACTGTGCACAAACCGTCTTACCACATTCGCTCAGTTTTCTTGAGTCTTCATGCTGATGACCAGAAGTGCCAACTCTGGGAAGCGTTAGCTGCTGCCAGTCTGGAAGCCCGTGATGCTTTGACAGCTTGAAACCGATTTTAGTGTTGCAAGTGACGGCGGCCTAAGGTGGCCTCCTGCTGCCCTTCATCCACCCCAGATCAAATCCAGCTGCAGAGCCCCAGCTGAAGCTTCTGGGCTGGCAGGTACGTGGGCCCTGAGGAGCTAACCAAGGTGCCAGGGGGGCAGGGTCCCTGGCCGCAAGAGCCTGTGTGGGATATGATCCCTTCTGGGCTGGCAGGAGCCTGGTGCAGAGAGCATGGGGCAAGGCCTGAAGTTCTGCAGATTCTCTGGGAGAGAGAACGCTTCAGCCTAATTCATTGTCCCAGGAGGCCTGCTGGGTCCCCAGATCCCTTCAAGGCTGGGGTGCAGGTAGACAGAGGGCAGAGGGGCTGCTGCCCCAGAAACTCCAACTTCACACTGAGAAGGCTGGGTGGACAGAGGCCCGGTCTCTGAGCCTGGATCTCAAACAGGAAACTGGCGCCTTGCCATCTGCTGTGCACTGGAGCAGCTGAACCCCACCCCATGAAGTCCCCTGGGCCCGAGGATCAACAGAGCCATGAGCTGCCAAAGAAAATAACAGTGCACCCAGAGGACCTCCACCTGGCAGGAAGAAGAAACAGAACATCCCAGACAGGGCTCTTGGGAGTTGAGTGCTGCAGAGTGAGTTGAGCAAAGCCATGAAGAACAATCATGGAAATCCAGGTACACAACAAGCATACCTTCTGGAAAACAGCAAATTAACCAAATGTGATTCTTTCTGTTGGAATATTGAGTAGGTGAACTGCAGGAGAGGAGTAAGTCACTGTAAAAAATTAATGGCCTAGAACAAGAATTGGCAAATGACAGCACACAAACCAAACATGGCCCACCCCCTGTTTTTATAAATAAAGCTTTATAGGAACACAGCCATGCCTGTCCGTTTATGTATTGTCTATGTCTGCTTTGCATTATCACATCGGGTTGAGCAGTTGGGACAAACTATTTGGCCCACAAAGCCTAAAACATTTACCACCTGGACTTTTGCAGGAAAAGGTTACCTACTCCTAGCCTAGGAGATAAAAAGAAAGGAATTTTCCAAACCCAAACAAAAAGCCATAAATAAAAAATATAAAAAAGAAAAATGAGTGATATATGTCTAAAACCCTAATACCAACTTATCAGGAGTTCCTGGAAAAGAACAAAGATAGATGGAGGAACAAAATTTAAATAAATCATAGAATCGATTTTCCTGTATTAGCTGGAAGGTGGGCTCCATAAGGAAGGGTCTTCGTTTGGGTCACAGCTCTGTCTCCAGTACCTGGACAGTGGCTGGCACACCAGAGGTGCTTAGCAAGTACTGCTGTGCTGGATCTCTCTGTTCCTCCTCCAGATACGCACTCCACTTCTGATCACCCTGTTTTCCTCCCCGGAGGCTGACCTGGATGAGCTGAATATGGGATTTTTGCCTCCCTGCTTCCTGGTGGATTCTGCCAATGGGGGTAGGTGGCCGGGTGGCAGAACAGAGGGAAGGCACTGAGAGTGTGGCATCTGTGACTTCCTGCCTGGTTGCTGCAGATCAGCTGTGTCCTTCCACCAAAGGCCACGGCCACTGCCAGGGCACCCTCTCCACATATCTCTTTCCAGCTCCCAGTAACTCCTTCCCTTTTCCCCTCCAGGTCTCCATGGTGACAGGTCCCAGCTCTCACCATCCTGTGTGCATTTCTTACCCTGTGGTCTCTTCCTAACATCTCTCCAATCGCCAGCTTGAGAATGCCATCTGTTTCCCGATAAGATCCAGTGTCTGCCCGTCTATCTCTCTATCCATTTATCCTTTTGTGTCTGGTTTATTCACTTAGCATAATATCTTCAAAGTTTATCTATGTTGTAGCATGTGTCAGAATTTCCTTCCTTTTTAAGAGTGAACAATACACCATTGTATAGATAGACCACATTTGTTTATCCACTCATCTGTCGGTGAACAATTGGATTGTTCCCACCTTTTGGCTCCAGTGAATAATGCTGTAACGAATGTGGGTGTACATGTATCTGTTTGAGTCCTTGCTTGCAATTCTCTTGGGGAGATATCCAGAAGTCAAATTGCAGGATGTGACTAATATGTGTATTGAATGTATGATTGTGCTAAAGAAAACTTAAGAATACCAAATTTAAGGAGATAACAAGTTCCAAGTAGGACTCATAGAAAAGATTATAAACTTTGGGAACATCCCAAATTCCAAGATGAGAAAAACATCACATTTTTATTAATAAGGAAACACAAAATACTTGATAAAGAAAAATGAAATTTGGCTTCTTGCACTGATGGACAAGCTTGAATCAGACTAAGCATCCTATAGATAGAACTAAAAAAGCTGAATAAATAAAATTAAGTCTATTTAGAGGGATTGAAGAGTTCCCGACAGCTCCAGGAATTGGGAAGCAACGATGATGTCAAGGGGGGGAGGGTAGGGAGCAGGGCCCAGTACCCGCCGTCACTTTTCACTGAGATCTTTGCAGTTCGTAAGCAGCAGCCGTGAGGATGAGACGCGTAACAGAAAGTGAGCTTCTAAGAGGCCGAGAAGCTGCTCAGATCCTTTGGCAGTCTCCTGATGCGGTAGAGATAACTTAAATTTCAAGACCTGACAAGGAAAAAGGGTAGTGGTAAGCTTATCAAGTTTTTAGTTAGGACCCCTGAAAGCTACTCAGTAAAACTAAGAATGAACCAGAAATAGACTAGCACTGACAAAACTGAAACCCAGTTCTGAACGAGCTCAATCACTAACTTGTTTAAAGCGAGCGACCCCTGACTCAGACCGCCTGCTAAACGCAGAAGTAAATTCTCTCCAGGGGAAGATGACATCATTCAGAATCTCAAGTCATCACTGAAGCTTTTCTTACATGATAGTAGACATTCAAATGAAAATTGACAGGCATATCAGGGGCAGAGCCAAATGACCAAGATCCAAGAGAAAAAACAAACAATATAAACAGACTTATGGTTGATCAAGGCATTGGAAGTACCATACACAGACTTTACATGTGAAGACTGTGTTCCAGAAAATAGGTGACAAGATGGTGAATTTCAGAACAGATCTCCAATCTGTAAAAAAGAATTTAGTGAAAATTATGGAATTAAAAAATTATAATTACAAAAATTAAGATATCGATATGTGGGTAAAATGAAAGATCGAATATAGGTGAAGAGTGGATAAGTGGACTAAAAAATGACATGGTAGAAAATATTCTTGTTAAACTAACAAGCTCAAGGAAGATAAAAGCTACATAGAGGGTGTTGGAGACAGGACAAGGTACATGGTTCTAACACACATGCAACTGGATTCCTAAACAAGAGACGAAAACAAATGGAAAAAGAACAATATTTGAAGAGATAACAATGAGAATATTTCAAAACTCACACAAATGATCAAGCCACAAATTAAGAGAGTTGTAAAAGAACTAAAAAATAAACTAACATTTTGACTCGAATAACACATAGAGAACAAATACAAATGCAACCCACAAATACAGAATACACCCTTTTTCCAAGTTTACATAAACTTTAACCAAAATTGCCCACATGTTAAAAAAATTAAAGTATTAGAATACTTTGAGAATATGTTCTCTGACCAAAGTATAATTAAGTTAGAAACCATCAAGAGAATAATAAATAGAAAACCCCCTAACTGTTTAGGAATCACATATTTCTAAATGGTGAGTGATTTAAAGAATATATCACAACAAATTAGATATTAGACTATATAGGGAACCGAACGGTAATGAAAATATGACGTATCAAAACCTGTGGCCATTACCTTAAGCGAAACAACTTGGAAACAGAAAGTCAAATGCTACATGTTCTCACTTACAAGTAGGAGCTAAATAATGTGCACACGTGTATACACTGTATGGAATAATAGTCGCTGTGATTTGGAAGGGCGGGAGGTTGGGAGAGGGGTGAGGGATGAGAAGTTATAATACTTACTGGGTACAATGTACACCATTCAGGTGATGGTTATACTAACAGCCCAGACTTCAGCACTGTAAATATATACATGTAATAAAACCCCTTAAATTTATGCAAATAAAATAATTTTTAAAATTTTAGGAAAAGAAAGCTCAGTTAGGATATAGGGACCATGGGCTGTCTTCCTGTTCTCTCACCTTTAAAGAGTGTAGCCTGAGCTTCTGTGCTTGGAAGCAGGTACCAAAATTTCACAAATGGAAGTCCCAAAGATTGAGTCCTCAGCTCCAGAACTGCACAATCTCATCTCCCCTAGATGAAGTCACAAGGCCAGCTCGGGTTTGAGGGGATAGGGACATGGCCCCACCTGTTAGTAGGCGGAACAGTCATTCCCGTTGCAGACGGGAACGGACACCCTGGGGGGCTTCACCGGGGCTTTTATAACCATGATCCGTTGCAACTTCCAAATGATCGAGGGGAGAGAGCAGTCAATGATAATTTGATCACGCCGTAAAAATTAATAGAAAAACATAGCCAGGAAAGGACAAAGTAAAAGAAATAACATAAATGGGAGGCGTCGACTCAAGTGTGGTATTTCTCTGCTGGGTGATGTGATAAAGATAAAACCGAGGCAGAAGAGTCCAGTCCAATCCCACCAACGTAAGTTATATAAATATAAATAATAAGCTATGTTATGAGACAACATAAACATTCAAATACAAATATAAATATATAAAAGATGTCAGCAGATGTACCTTTACTTCAATAATTCTTTATTGTATTTTTTTAATTCAGGATATTACGGGGGTACAAACATTTTGGTTACATGTAACACCTTTGCCTTGCCCAAGCCAGGGCTACAGTGTGCCCTTCCCCCATACAGTGCACTCCACTTCCATTAGTTGTGAGTTTACCCTCCACCCCAAACCTAGCCAGCACCCAGTGAGTATTACTACCAAGTGAGCACCTTAGTGTTGATCGGTTAGTATCAATTTGATGGCGAGTACATGTGGTGCTTTTTTCCATCCATGTGATACCTCACTTCGAAGGATGGGCTCAAGCTCTATCCAGGACAATACAAGAGGTGCTAGTTCACCATCTTTTTTTGTAGTTGAGTAGTACTCCACGGTATACATATACCACATTTTATCAATCCACTCATGTATTGATGGGCACTTGCGTTGTTTCCTCATCTTTGCAATTGTGAATTATGCTGCTATAAACATTCAAGTGCAGACGTCTTTATTACAGAATGTCTTTTTTTCCTTTGGGTAGATGCCTAGTAGTGGGATTGCTGGATAAAATGGTATTTCGATTTTTAGCTCTTCGAGGTATCTCCAAATTACTTTCTATGGGAGTTGTATGAATTTGCAGTCCCACCAGCAATGTATGAGTGTTTCTATCTCTCCACATCCACACCAGCATTTGTCGTTTGGGGACTTTTTGATAAAGGACATTCTCACTGGAGTTAGGTGATATCTCATTGTGGTTTTGATTTGTTTTAAAATAACTCAAATGAAGTTTGTTCCAGCAATGCAAGGCTAACTGAATATTATAAAATTTATTAACGTAATCCTTTTTATCAGAAAATGAAGGAGGAAAATACATATGATCATGCTAATGATGCTGAAAAGATAATTAATAAAATTTAGATACATTGATAAGGAAAACCCTAAGTAGGACTAAATGGATACGACTTACGTAGGATAACAATTATTTACCAAAACCCAACAAAAAGATTATCCTAAATGGGCAAACTCTAAGGCTGCTTTAATTAAAACAGGCAATGATGAGCCCCCACTGTCATGATTATTATTCAATATTGTTTTGGTATTGAAGAAAAGGCACAGATATAAGAATAAGAAATAATCAGTATGAATGTTGGGAAAGGAGATAAAACTATCTCTTCATTTTGCTTTCTGCTGATATGGTTGTATAATCAGAAAATCCAACATAGTCAAGTAAACAAACTACTATAATAGAATAACGAAAGAAATTTGATAGAGTGGGTGGCTAAAAGAGAAATGCACAAAATGAAATAAATTTTCTTTAGTTTAGCAATAAGCACCTAAAACAAATAAACAACAAAAACACTATAGGACTTACATGAAGGGGTGAGAGAGACAGACAGACAGACTGTGTTCTGTGTTGTTGGTTGGTGGGTTTCGGGGGGTGATTTTGGAAATTAGAAATGATAATCTCAAAATAGACTGCACGCCACTCATGTCATAGGTTCTGGTGGAGGGACTGAACAGAAAATCTAGAAACAGAGCTCAGAGTGGAGAACATTTTACTTCCCTGGGAACAGGATGGGTTAATGGTTTTAGGGCAGTTGGCCATCGTTCTGGAAGAAAATAAAGCTGAACTCCTCGCTTACACCACAAGTCATATGAACTCCAAATGTATTAAAGAAAACTGCAAAAAATGTAAGACATTCATAAGAAAGAGAGAATTTCTAAAACGAGGCCAGAAACTTAGAAGCTATAAGATAAAAATAAATATTTTATTAAATCAAAAGAAAAGTTTCTGGTGGCAAGAAATTAAAAGTAAAGAGAGATTTCCAAAACACTTGCAATACGTGTGATGATAGGCAGAGGGCTAACGACTGTCATACAAGTCTCTAAAAACTGACAGGTGAAAGAAAGATACCCACCCGAAAAGGGCCAGTGTACCACGGGGCAGTCCACAGAAGAGCAAACCTGAGCGATCAACGAATGGGGAAACACACGTGTGCTCGTTAGCGGTCAGGAAAAGGCGTTTAGAAGTTAAAATGAAATATCTCTTTACAGCAATCAGATCATGTAAAGGAGAACTTCAATACCTATTGTTGGCAAGATACTGCAGAGAGAGTACGGCTCTGAGTTTCTGGTGGAAACGGAAATTTTTACAGCCATTCGGAAAGCGTTTGAGGGCATCAATTAAAATTGAAAACGTATATTCCACCCAATCACATAAAAATAACAATGTCAGTATCAAAGGTTTTATAAATATATATGTATAAAACTGACTTGAGATCACACATGTACTCCAAGTTCCCTGAACACTCACACCACTGTTTGAACTTTGGGACTGTCAGAGCTCACCTGAACCAACCTCTGAGAGTTCACCTGCCTTCGCCAGCCAGGACCCAGCTGTATGGACCCATCAGAACCAAGTAGGAAACAATGTATATAAAAAGGGCTGTCAGGAAAGTATCCAGCCATGTAACTGTTTTTGTTATATCACAATGGCTGGATACTTTCCAGACAACCCTCAGATACATAAATAAAATGATAGTTTCTGCAGTTGTATTTCAAGTGATGAAACCCAGAAAAAAACTTAACACTTCCAAGAAGGGAAAGACGAATGGAAAAGGGAGCAATTACACTAATAAAATGGGAAATGCTCTGCAGAGTTTAAAAGAGTGAACCTGTTAGACCAAGACCCCATTTTGGAAAACGATGGCAAAAATGTTGGTGTGCGTGAGAATGGGGCTATATTGGTGCATAACTGTGTGACGATGGTGAAAAATACACGAGGACAGGTAGTCATTTGTAAGCGTAGACTGGCATAGATTGGGGGCGTGTGATTTGGGTGGGAAAGAGTGCAGTTAGAGACGCAGGTAGCGGGGTAGGCATTAAAAACCTGCAGCGTGAATGACATGATTCTGCGAACAAAAGTTGTCTGAGAAGGAATTTGGAGGGAAGAGACTTTATCCCAGAGAATGATTTGCAAACAGGGGAGATGCAGCCTTCGAGTGCAGAGGGAGGGGTCGGCTTTTATAGAGAACCCCCCGCCTGGGTTCTGCATCACCTCTGTGTGTGCAGGTGCGAGCTTGCTTGGTTCTGATGGGTCCATGCAGCTGGGTCCTGGCTGGCAGAGGCAGGTGAGCTCTCAGTGGGGGGTTCAGGTGAGCTCTGACAGTCCCAAAGTGAAACAGCGGCATGGGTTTTTGGGGAACTTGTAGTACAACTGTGACCTCGAGTCAGCAATGGCCGCTAGGCCTATTTAAAATTTAGGCCCAGTTAGCACCCTGGGATCCATCTGGAAGAACTGGCTCTTTCAGGTTCATGTTTGTTCAACAATTCCATTATTTATGTAAGAGGGTGCGTGTGTGGGTCTGTGTGTGACGGACACGGATACAAAGAGAGAAAGGTGTTAGTAGGTGCTTATGGACCCTCCTGCTCATGTTGGTTTTGTCCACTTCTGTTCCGAGGCGGGCAGCAGTGTGTGCAGTGGGCGAAGGCCGCAGCCTCTGGGGTCAGGCAGCCTGGGTTCCAGCCGCCTCTGCCCTTAACCACAGCTGTGTCCCTGGGCGAGCTGCTCCGCCTGTGCCCTGCGTCCCAATACCGAAGACGGGAATAACGACTGTATCTACTCCCAGCCTTGTGGTGGGACTCGATGAGTTTCATCCATGTAAACAAATTAGAACATGGCCGGTACATAGCAAACGCTGTTTTCTGTTATGAAAATTATTTGTAAGACAGGGGAAAACTACCAATTTTTATTTATTTATCTTTTTTCTGTGCACCTACTAAAATTCCTTACTAATAACTTGTATTTTGTTTTTCTGGAATCACCTGGGTTTTCTAAGTATGCAATGATAACATCAGGGGGAAAAAGTTTTATTTCTTCTTTATCCTGATTTAAAAATTTTTCTTATCTTATCACATTATCTGAAACTTTAAAAGAATGGCAAATACCAATGGTGATAACAAACTGATTCCTGATTTTAATGGATACTTTTCCAGTTATTCCATTCAGAATGATGCTTGATACTTGTTTTGAATACATAACCCTAATCATGTTAACTAGTTTCTTCTATTTATATTTTACTTTGCATTTTTATTATGAATGATTGCTAAAATTTTTCAAATATTTTCTTAGGGCATTTTGGTATCTTTTTTTCCCTTTCATGGGTTGAGAAAAATTATGGTGGTGAATTTCCAAGAAAAATTAACTGTATTTCCATTTTGGACATAAACCCTGTTGGTTATAGAATTTGATTTTTTTCCTATACCGCCAGACATGAGTTTGTTAATACACTGTTGAGTCACATCTACACCGATCAACGAGGCTGGTCTGGAAGTGTCTTTCTTTGTACTGCTATTCGCACCATGGTTTCAGAGTTCAGGCGCGCCACCCAGAGGAGCTCTGTGCTTTGTGAAACGCATGAAGATGCCAGGTGAGGAGCAGGTGGAGCTGAGCTCCACCCCCCACCCCCAAATGCACCATGCACTGCATCCGTGTCTAGGGAGGAGTGATGTTTTGTCCAAGGCGACATGGGCAGGGCTGCCTCATCCCAGAGGGGCATGCCTTTCTAATTTGCATAAAGGCACCACAGGAGCTGGAGGCAGTCCTCGATATTCTAATACCTTAATTCCCCGTATTTCCATATGCCTTTAAAAGTTTGAGTTATACTGGAATTATCTTATGTTCTCTACGTATTAGATAGAAATTAACTGTGAACTTATTTCATTTCTTATTTATTCAATTACAAATAGTACTTCTTTGGTCACCTTTCCAATCTTTTCTTTCTCAATTGGTCAATTCAAGTTTTCTAATTCTTCCGGGGTCAGTTTTGATATCACTTATGTTTTTTAAAGGATTTTTTCCAGTAAAAATGAAAGCACTATTACCTGAGGCTGTGTACTAGATTCTTTTCAGTAGGCAGAAAGGTCTAAAACAGTAGGGAGACAAGTAAATCCTAGTGTGAAATGTTGGAAATATATATATGTATTTTTTTTGGGCTATAGGGTCCTGTTCTGTCACCTGGGCTACAGTGCAGTGGTGTCATCATAGCTCACTGCAACCTCGAATTTGTGGGCTCATGAGATCCTCTAGCCTTAACCTCCTGAGTAGCTGGGCACAAGCCACCATACCTGGCTAACTTTTCTATTTTTTGTAAAGAAGGGGTCTCACTATGTTGCCCAGGCTGGTCTTGAACTCCTGGCTTCAAGTGATCTTCCCACCTTGGTCCCCCAGAGTGCTGGGATTACAGGTGTGAGCCATTGTACCCAGCTAGTGTGAAATATTGATGGTATGGAATTTTATGCAGCCATTAAAAATGAGTTGGATTAGATACATTTTTGTAATGCATTGTGATATGTAAAGAGCCAGATTCAGAAACATGTACATTGTATGATCTTAATTTGCAAAATAAACAATGACCAAAAATCTCCTCCAAAGCACCGACCCTAGAGCCACACAGCCGGCAGGGATTTGAATCTTGCTGGGACCTTGCTCAGAGTCCTAACCCCTCTTTATCTTCAGTTCTTCCCGTGTAAAAATGAGAATAACATTAGCAGCTCCTTCAAAGTGTTGCTGGGAGGGTTAAAAGGGATTATACTTAGAATATTGCCAGGAGCATAGTAAATGCTCTGTATGAGCTAGACATCATTCTATGTGCGTGTTAGCAAAAACACAAACACACGCATGAGCTCATGAGCACAGGAAAAGGCATGATCTGATGCACACCAAGTTGCAAACATCAGTTGTCTGTGCCGAAGGGTGGTCGGTGTGGAGAAAAACTTACAAAGAAAAAGACTTTAGATAAAAACAACATGAAAGATAAGACTCCATTTATACAAAAATATATGTCATGCATGCATCTACACTTATATGCAGCAATGGGTGAAAAAATGGTTAATACACACATTGGAAATGGCCCTTGTGTGGCTTGGTCCCTGGTGATCCTCAAGAGGCGAAGATTCCCAAATTCCATTTCACTTACCTAGATTATCTTTAGCATATTAAGAAGTAGGGAGGATAAAGCAGGGACTGGATTAGGACCAGTGGAAGCAAACTGTTAATGAAACCCATGATATTTCATCAATAAATACTTGGGAAATGTTTACCCAGAAAATCCTCCCTAAGAATGCCAAATGAAGGCAAAAGATGTCCCCGAGTGGAATCGATTTTATGAAAAGATTTTGTCGACCGCAACCACATCTTGCAAAATTTCCCTGACCAAGCGGTTCTTTGCCATGGGGTAAAATCCCCGCACAAAACTGTTCCTCAAGACTCTCCAAACACCTCGCTTTATCTTATATAAGGTAATTTCATTTTGGAGTTGACAATATTATGAAACTGGAACAAATCCCAGGGACCCAGAAATGAAAGCACTTAAAAGTTTGTGACATCTGTTTTTATTATAAGTTGACACCTTTTATCAAATACTATTTATAGCTACCCCCTTTCCAGTTCAGGGGGTAGTCTGGGCTCAAGAGAAATCATCACTTATTGGCTTAAATTACAAAAGAGCCAGGAGCATATACACATCTTGAAATAACAATGAGGGCCGGAGGAATTCCAAACCCTGCAAAACATGTCTTGATGCAGGAGTTCCATCCCGGAGATCAGCATATTGCTACCTTTTTTTTTTTTTTTTAACCCCAGATGCAGAGTTCAGACTATGGTGTAGATTGCACAAAACACTGACACCTGTCTACCAGCCTGATCTATCTTCTCATCTTCCAGGCCTTTATGTTAGCCTCCAGCACACCACCGAAGGGGTTTAAAAAATGTTCTCGGGATCCAGAGGGTATCTTTTGGAGATTTAATCTGGTTGAACTCTGTTTCTTGGTAATTCTTAAGTGTTCCTTGCAGGGAACAACACTTCATCTCTTGACGAGCCCCGCTATGGACTGAATATTTGTCTCCCCAAAATTCACATCTCAAAACCTAATTTCCCAGGGGATGCTGTTAGGAGGTGGGGCCTTTGGAGGTGATTAGGTCATGAAGGTGTAGCCTCATGATGGGATTAGTGTCCTTATAAAAGAGATGCCAGTGAGCAGTTCACCCCCCATCCCCCACAGGAGGGGTGCTGAGGACATAGCAGGGAACACAGTAGACCGCGGCTAGAAGGTGCCGTCTGTGAGGAACAGGCCCCCGTGAGACATTGGATCTTGAACTTCCCAGACTCTAAAGTGTAGAGAAATAAACTTCTGTCATTTAAAGCCCCCCAGGCTATGGTGTTTTGCTACAGCAGCCCCGACACACTAATATAAGCCCTTCTCCTCTGCTCCTTTGAAAGTCTGAGCAGCAGTGACTGCGTTTCGCCCCAGGCTTTCCCAAGGCACCAGGGCAAAGGGAGTGTCCCTGTGCACTCCCAGCGCACGGTGGGCCGACACCTAGCTGCCCAGGGGAGGCGGGCGGGCCCATGTCCTCCCAGGTGTTCTGACCTGTTTTGTTTTATTCGGTTGACTTTGCATGTGGTTTTGGTATTCGTCTAGTCAATTTTATTGATTTTTATAATTTCCAGCTCTTTAGTTTTATGTCCAAGATTATGAATGAATTCACGCATACTTTCTTTTTTTGTGTGATTTTGAAGTTCCACACGCTTCTGTGTTGAAAGAGAGGGTCGACAGCTACAGATTTCAACCAACGACATTGTCATTGCTAATTGCAAACTGTCACATGCACAGAAGACTGTAACTGATGCCCATGGCACGTGAAGGATATTGAAAGCAATCCCTGCACGGCAGAGTCAAAGGGTCCCGGCCCACTGGTGTCCCCCAGTATGTCTCTCTCACGAGCTTCCTTTCCCCCGTCGCCAGCTCCCAGCTGAACTGCTTGCATGCTGTTTGTTCATCACTTGTTTTTCTTTAGAGGATTACTAAATACCCATGAGCACGAGCAATACGTGTGTGTAGTTTTGTGCATTTTGAACCAATTACTGTTGCAGCTGGTGTGGTGTTTATGTTGGGCCAAGCTACCATTGTGTCAGGGAATCTCGACGAACGTCGTGGTTTCTCTCCTGACCACACCCTCTCTACTGCTGCACACTCTCCTGTCATGGAGTCAAAACCATGCTCCCTGCAGTTGCAGGTCTGCAAGATCTGCCCTCCTCTTCCTCCTTCCACAATCCCGGGTCTCTTTCTCCAGACTTCAGCTTCTGCCACTGTCTGCAACACTCACCCTGCCGCCACCTGCAGTCCCCCTGATGTTTTCCCATCATTTCCAGCACATTCTACCTCAGGGCCTTTGCACATTCTCTTCCCACGTTCCAGCACGTTCTACCTTAGGGCCTTTGCACGTGCTCTTCCCTCAACGTCCATGTGGTCCACTCTCTCCCTCTTCACATCCTGGCTCTAGGGTGCCTTCTCCGCAGGCCTTTAGGACTGAAATCGCTGTTTCACCTTTCCCCGTCTGCCTTCCTGCTGGTGTCTCCAGAACACTCGGCCCCATCCGGCTACTCCGTATTTAGTTGTGTCTGTGTTTATCCTCACTAGCACGTCAGCTTTACGAAGGCAGAGATTGCGTACGTGTGTCTATTGTGTTCGCTGCTACATCCTCAGCCGCAGGAGAGTGCCCGGCACACAGGAGCCTTTAATAAGTAAATATTTTTGGCGCATGAGCTGTATGTGCTCTTCTGTAACTTGCCTTTTCTTTGGTCCCAGCACGAATCGCCTCTGCTGAGCTGTGTGTCTGTGACTCTCCCATTTCCTGGCTGAAGAGTATTCCACAGTGTAAACACACCACACCCTCGCACCCATTCTCCTGTGGGTGGTCGTTCAGGGTTTCCACTTGTTGCTAGAACCAAGAATGTTGCTCGAAATATTCTTGTATATTTCTCCCAGTGGACGTGTGCAAGAGTTTCCAGAACTTTCCTTTCTGCATCTATTTGAACCTACATGGTCCAGTAGCTCTCACATGCCTCTATCTTCTCAGAGCTCACTGGGTCTTTACCTTTGCCTGAGCTGCAATATTAACGCTATGCCTTGAGGGTGAGTGAGCATCCTCCTCCTGAAAAAGTCCAAGCCAGCCTTAAAATCAGAGAGCCACAGCCTGGTTGCCCGGACTGTTCCAAGGCTCTCTGGCTTCTCGAGTTGATCCGGCAAGCTGTGCAGGGCGTCTGAGCCCTCCCTGGCACAGTTGTTTGTCATCGGAACAGCCACAACAGGCCCTGCAATTACTGTACCCGGCTACGGGCTTCTTCAACTGTCTCCGTCAATTCTGCTCACTGAGTTGCCTCTTTGGGGAGCGATTCCTGCCCTCTGATCAAGCTCTCCCCTCTCTGCTTGTCCCACAAAACTTTCCACCTACTCCTTTCACACCTCCTCATTGCAGTTTATGATGGAAAGACCCAGGCTGACACGTGACTGGGAACCGGCAGAGAAATCTTTCGAGCCCTGGGCTCCCAGGAGGCACGTGCGTTCCTTCCGAGGAACGATGCTGAGAGGGTTGTACTCGTAGATCCAACACTCCAGCCGTAATTCAGGGACGTCTGTCAGATTTACTGACTGGCTGGGGAGACAGACTAGGGAACCACTTTCTGCTCCAAACTGTCTTGAGCTTTGGAAGGTGGCACGCTATTTTATCAGCGTGCATGAGAGCCTCACGACTTCCAAAGACGGAAAAACAAAGTCATCAAGGCGTCGGATGTTTTTTATCTATGCCTTTGGATCTTGACTTGCCCGCCCTAAACAAGGGCTGCCAGATGTAACACAATACCGGCCTAGATAATAACGCAGGTGTTTTTCCTCTCCCACCTAGTGCTGGGTGGGGAGTGGGCACCCAGACCTCCCTTCTGTTTCTGGGCACCCGTCTGACTGTCGCTGTGATGCTGTGGACCTGGAGAGCTGCCCAAGCCGCACGTCGCTGCTTCCATTTCAGCCGGAAGAAAGACAGGGAGAGGGAGAGAGAAGAAAGCAGGAAAGAGACAGAGAAGGGGACAGAAGGAAGGAAAGCCCAAGGAGCGGCGCTTCCTGAAGACAGGCACGGGATCTGAGCTCAGCCCATGCTCGCCGGGCCGCTCCGGCTGCAAGGGAGTGTGGAGATCTAGAACACCCCGCTACTCTGCAGGAGCCAGAACCAAGGTGTCTCCAGGGGCCCGAGGTCCACCCACACTAAGTGGCAAGTTCCAACGAGGCTGGGGACCGATGACCCTGGCCCTGTACTCGCACCCCCTTCCAGGTTTCTGCCTGTCTCTGATGCCTTGGACATCCTGGCCTCAGACCCTGGGCTGTGGCCTGATTCGTTTCTGAAGACCCGAGTCCCTGGTTCCTGGGGCCTGCTCCTCTCAGGCAGCCGATCACAACCCTGAAAGACACAATCCAGAACGCCGTGATCCCCAGCACTGAAACCCTGAAAATACCTTTCTGGAGAAAATAATGAAAAACTCTTTAAAAGATATTTATTTACATTTTTAAGAGGGGATTCATTTGAGAAACATATAGAACATTAGAGAACACTTCATAGGCCACTTTGCACAGTAAAATAGAGAATTAAACATAGCTTGCAAACACTCAAGTATACTAACCACAGCCACACAGGGATAATAAGAGCAGATGAATTGAATTTATAAATAAACAGGTAAGAAGGGAGATACATAAATGCACATATCTGTGGTGTGAAATTGTGTCGCCGGCTTTATGACCTCAGTCACCTGCAGTACTGTGACCAACAAACTAAGTCCTTTGACGAAATTGGTCAAAAACCACGACGGGTCACCACCGTGTAGCCAGAGCCCAAAGAGACCTTGAGAACTTTTATCTTTCACAAACGCCGACATGCAGAGTGGACGTCTCTCCGTTTATTGAGGAAGCGTCATTGTTTTTACGAACACGCGCAATGCTCACAAAGTCAACGTTGTGATAATGCACTTTTATGGAGTCACGCTTACAAAAAATATTGCATAAAATGAATTAGAACTCTCTAACAGTCTCTACACAATTTATACCTCTGGTTTTGGAAATGATGTGAAGAAGAAATACACAGTGTAGCAAACTGTAAAAAAATAATGCTGGCAATTTAAAATAGTGGAAAACACAAAAACAAAAAACCGAAAAGAAGATCCGACATGAAAGAGTGCGTTTCAGGAGAAGATCACGGGCATCGCACGGAGCTAGCTGGCTTGCATGGTCGTTAACCACGCTTCGAAGTCTTGCGCAGTGATGAATAGTTGCTTTTTTCTTTTAGGACGTGGCTCTCCTCAGAGATTACTGTCGCGTTCATTTTCTACGTGGCGCTGCTCCTTTTGGAATTCTTCTCCGATCGCGTGTCCAGGGACACGACCACTCCTTATTAAACTTCCCATCGTCTGGGCCGTGCTCCCTCTTTGTTTCAGGTGCTCAGAAATCCGTTCTGCACATGCTCAATGCAGACCACGGATCTGGCAAAAACCAATCTGGTGACCGAATAGCAACACCACTGCGTCAGTGTCTCCTCATCCTACCACGCACGTAATTATTTTTCAACCAGTCGGTAACTTTGTTTACGGCTGTTTACGGCTTCTTCAGGCACATTCAACTTTAATTCACTGGAAGCTCCGGGAACATCACCCGCTGGAGGGATGCCAAGACAAGAAGATGGCACACTCGTAAACTGAAGTTTCCGTCATTGCCATATCGAGTGGCCAATCCATGCATCTGAGTTTTCTGCCAAATGTGTTGAACTAAATGGGAAAAAAAACTTGACTGGGATCACCCTGAAATTCACTCTTAACTTTGATAGCTCCTAATTCCAGATCTGTCGATACAGCTTGGGGATTCAACTGAAATCCATTTTGTTTTCGTAAAATCCACCCAATCTTCAAATAAGTGTTTATGAAGTGCTTCATTTTTTCTAGTCACTAATACACAGATCAGTGGATAAGTTCTATAACTTTTGGATCCAACAGAGGCATAAAATGTATATTGTTGATTTAAAAAAAATGAAAAATGTGGGGACGGTTTTGACAGTGCCATCCATCAGCCAAAGTGAAGCACGAGCTAGTGTTTGCATGTTAGACTCCATGGCGAATGTGAGACGTTAAATCCCCAATCAAGAATAGCTCACTAGCCTGCGACTGATTTCCAGAATTCTAGACTTTGGGAATTTTGATCTTTTGGGATTTCAGCGTCTGGGATTACAGAGTTTGGGACGGTGTCTTCAGAGGTTGTGATCCAAACCCCCGCCTCCCTTCTCAGATCACAGGCTCCATCCGAGTCCCTGGCTCTTCCCACAAGGCCTGGGAGCCTGATTAACATCCCCAACGATTGCTGGCCGGCCCGGAGGCCAGCGGACAGCAAAGACATCTCTTGTCAGCGCTTCTCTGCTGTTCTTGGGTGAAATCCGTGGGAGGGAGGCGCTAGCAACAGAAGAGTGTTTGGGTTAAAGGTGGTGTGATGAAGCCAGGCTCTCTGCATGCACAGCTTTGCACCCAGGGAAAGCCAAGCTTCTGGAGTGATGTAGTATGACCCCACGGTTAAGAGCAAAGACTCTGATTGGACAACCTGGTTCCAATCTGCTAACGGAGCAGCCCTGTATCCAGCACTCGGCACCCTGTGAAGAGTTTTCTCATGGGCAAAACCGCAGGTGACAGTCACACCTCATGGAAATTTCCGAGGATTAAATGAGATACTATATGAATGCACCCGGAGCATTTTCTGGCATGTAGAAAATGATAAATAAATGATATCTACAGTTATGACAATGAGCACGGCTTCAACACTTCAACGATCTTCCTCACTTTGCAGGGGCACTGGTTTGCTAGGGCTGCCGCACGAAGTTCCACAAATCGTGTGGCTTACAGCAATAGAAGTTTATCGTCCCATAATTGTAGAGGCCAGAAATCCCAGAACAAGATGTCGGCAGAGCTTGTTCCTTCTGAGAGCTGTGTCGGAAAATCTGTTCCCGCCTCTCTCCTTGGCTCGTAGATGCCGTCTGCTGCCTGGGTGGTGCCCTGGGCTTCCCTGTGTGTGTGTCTGTGTCCTGATCTCTTCTTGTAAAGACCCCAGTGGGGTCCACACTAATAAACTCATTTTGACATGATCACCCTATAAAGACCTGTCTCCAAATACGGCCACATTCCGAGGCTCTGGGGGTCGGGGCTCTCACAGATGAGCTTTTGGGTGGGCAAGGGGAGGAACCATTCAGTCCGTAACAGCGAGCTTCTGGGATTTTGATTTGCTTGACAGATGTGTTTGGATGGCATCCCCCCCACCAAAAAAAAACATTACGTATATTTATTCTTAATCTTTTTAAGAAAAGAAGAAAGAAAGAAAAAAAAAAACAAGCGTTCCGCTTCCTCACACAAATACAATTTGCTTTCAGATGTGAGTAAAACGGTAGGAAGTGGAAACTGCACCATCAGAGACAAAATGGTAGTGAGTTTTCATAGTCCATTTTGGTTTTCGGTGTCAGAAGGAACTTGCAGAGAACAACACTGCAGCTCCATCATTAGCTCTCAAGTCACACGGCAGACGGCGGCAGAACTTCGGAAAAAAGCCCTGAGCACCCTCTAACATAAATTGTTAGCTACGACGCCGAGCTGAACACCAGCATTATGTGGCAGCTAATAAGGCTTAAATGAGCTTAAATTGGTTATTGGTTATCGATTTAAAGCACAGGCATATAGATTAAAATAGAGCCTCTGAGAACCCATTTTAAACATGCAGATTATTTGTAATGGAACAGCGAAGTCTAAAGTGGCGAGGAGAGGGCTGCCGCGTTACAAGGGAGCTGTAACAGTACTTAAGTTTCAAAAAGGTAATCGTCTGTCTTGGCTGCTGGGGGAGAGCTGCCTGGGGACCAGAGGCTAGATGTGGTGAAGGAAGATTCCAGAACAGGCCTGGCAGGGTGCCCACCCCCACCCCAGAGTCTTTGCTCAATGAGCTAGTGCGGACATATCTCATAACATCCAGGCATATTGACTCGTACATTGAATTTATTTGCACAAATTTGTACCTTCTCATGGATTTTCATTATAAGATGGGGTATGTGTTTCTCCGAGGAAGAAAAATGGCTCCAGAAGTAACATCATTATAGTCATGAGTGTGGTAAATCTTTGAAACTACAGCATAAATAGCAATTCTGAGCAATCCTTTGAGCGGAAATTAAGTTATAAGGTACAAAACTGTCATCAACTACCAGTTGTCCATGGGCTGGACGCAGATTCTTCCCCCGGGCATCTGGGCAGCAGCCCTGCACCTAACAGGATCTCCCACCTGCACCCGGCCCGGCTCTCCCGGGTCCTCACTCTGCCCTGAATCTCTCAGCCCTGCCCCCTCTGGGCCCTGTCCCCACGGGTGCTCTGGCCTCGCTTTCCCTCCTCAGCTTCTGTGTCCTCTTGCTTCCACGAGGCCACCCAAGGAGCTTGCCCCGAGCTTGCTGCCTCCTTCTCAGCCTTCCTCACCCCGATTCGATCTCATCACTCCGCTGGGTCTTAGCTTCAAGGCCTGCAAGGTTTTGAGAAAAAGCACCGGGAGTCGCTCCGCGGTGGTGCCCCAAACCACATAGGAATTGGAGCCGATATTCGTACAGAGCCAGCTGGGTTGTCTTAATGTTTGTGTGCAGAAACTTCCAGATAAAACATCCCATTGGCTTCCATCAGTCACCCCTCCCAGGGGCAGAGAGCAAGGGACTTTCAGTGCTCCGAGTCTTCAGACTGCGTTTCCCATTGGAAGCTTCCGGGTTGTTGACAATGAACGGAATTGATGTAGGGTGCCGTGGCGGGGGCGTCTCTGGCTGTCGGATGGCAGCAAAGGCGCAGGAACCTCGTCGAAGCCAGCCAGCAAGAGGAGGGCAGAGAGTTCTGATTGCCGAAGCTCGCGGTGGGGGACGGGGCATGTGAGGACGTGACGCACGTTGCATCCGAAGCCGGGAACCGGGAGGGGAAATGGCAGCATGTTGGTTTCTTTAAAAAGAGACACCTGCAGGGGCAGAAAGCCAGTGACCCCGTCCACACGGGGTTGGGCCGGCTGGCAGGAGCCACGGAAGGAGCGGGAGATCTGCTCAGGATCATTTGTTTTGCTGAATTCTTTCCCCAGACTGTGTCCTCAGCAGAAGAGAAGAGATCTGTGAGCTCTGTGGTGTCGCCCCCAGGGCTCTTTAAGAAGCAGCTTTCTGTGAGAAAGAATAATTCAGAGTCACGAGGGTCTCTCGCCCCTTGCTGTGGGGATGATTGAAATTTGTTAGCATGAGGGCTGGTCTCACCCGGAACCAGCAGAACCATTCCTGCCTTGAGATGCCTCTGTGCTCCTTTGCAAAGGTCCGAATGGCCCGATGGCAGAGGAGTCTCCCTCCCTCGATTCCCATCCACGTATAGCCCCACTTGCACCTCCTCCTCCGCATTCCCTGAGCACGGACAAGGACGACTCCCCGGTGCTCCCAGAGATGTCCTGGGGACGGCCTCACTCACCTTCCTGAATG
>RJWJ010027767.1:0-22112 GCA_004363605.1 Indri indri
GACAAGGGTCTTGCTCTGTTGCCCTGGCCAGAGTGCCACGGTGTCAGCCTAGCTCATCGCAACCTCAAACTCCTGGGCTCCAGCGATCCTCTTGCCTCAGCCTCTCAAGCAGCTGGGACTACAAGTGCACATCCTGGCTGCGCATGCCTGGCTGATTTTTTTCTATTTTTTATAGAGACAGGGGTCTCTCTCTTGCTCAGGCTGGTCTCGAACTCCTGAGCTCAAGTGATCCTTCTGCCTCGGCCTCCCAGAGTGCTAGGATAACAGGCATGAGCCACCGCACCCAGCCTTTGAATTGGTCTTCATATTTTCTCTTGTACTTCTCACTTCTTTTCCTTAACTTTTTAAAAATGTATTCCTTCATGGATTATAAGACAAGCTATCATCCTCAAAGAGTCAAAGTTTTCTTCTTCTTGCCTGTTCCCAGAGCTAAAGCCCACTCTATTGCTATAAGTCAGGTTAAAATGGTCTTAACGTTGAAAACATTACCTCTGTGATGTAATCTGAGTGTTCATTCTAGGTGGTTATCCTAAATCATGAAAATAGTTTTATATGACAGATGCTAATTTAAATTTGACTATAGAATTATCTTGAAGAAAAAAATAATTATCAATATTAGCAGATGATCTCCTCCCCCCGAAAAAAAGTCCTCTAAATTTTCCATGTTCCACTTTTCACCTTTTTTTGAAATGCATGCAGACATTGTTTTATTCTAAAGGAGGAAGTTACATCATTCTTAAACTTGTCTTCCAACTAACTTCAAATGCTCACTATTTCTGTTGCATATTTCAAATTTAAACATTTGTATCTTTGATCATTGTATTCTATTTATCTTTATTTTCAAAAAAACTAACTTGATATTGTAGTTTTCATTCCATTTACATGTGTATATACATTGTTCATACAACCGAGTGTACATGTCTCGCTCTTCTGTCTTTTAAATAGATTCATGTCTGTATAATCACACTGAAGATAAACTTTATTATAGAAGGTGTTGAATTTATTGTAGAACTTTTTGTAAAATGTTCTTCTCTGCTTCCTTAAACTTCATATAGGCATCATGAGGAAAGATAATGCTTTGTCCCAACTTTAGGAAGATCTTGTATTTTAAAATAGGCAATCTATATCATGCAAGCTTCCTGAGGTCTAAAAGGAGTTTTGAAATAAGGGTAGCCATGTGAATGAGAAGTAGGAAAAACTCTTTTAGGGTCTGAGGAGTAATAGAATGAGAAAAGGAGATGGAAGAAAAATTTTATTCAATTCATGACATTTTGGTTGTGAAGACTACAGTATAAATAAACTGGTGAAGACTTCATCATGTTTCTTAAATTAACGTTGATTAGAGCATTTTTTTTAAAAGATCATCGGTCATATCATGAGTTTGTCTCTGAAACTTGACATCGTTCTAAGTATTATTTACATAAGTGATGCCACGTGAAAGGATTGGGGATGGGTGGGCACAAAGCCAGGCTACACGGGAAACAATGAAAATTATAGTTTTCAAAATGTGTATGTGATTTTAAGAGTGAATGATGTATTTTCGCTTTTATTTGAAAAAGTCCTCAGTGTTTTAGGTACTTGTTTCAATTTCATTATCTTATGGCTACAAAATAGGAATAAAGTAAACTGGGGAGAAAATAATGTTTTTCAGATTTCTTATATTCACTGGTTTCCCTCAAAGTGAATATGTATGGATCAACCTTTCTTGTGTTGCATAGTTTGAAGTGGAGAGTTCACTGAGTTTCTACTTTGAAAAAGAAGTGGTTTACTTTAAAAATTCAAGAAAGACCTAGTCTGGGTTTTTTGTTTTTGTTTTACATTTGTGATAAGACCACAGAATTTCCCTAAGTTTTTTGGCATTAACTTGCCTTTCTTTTTTTTTCTTTTTTTTTTGAGACAGAGTCTCACTGTCTTGCCTGGGGCGAGTGCCGTGGCGTCAGCTTAGCTCACAGCAACCTCAAACTCCTGGGCTCGAGCAATCCTACTGTCTCAGCCTCCCGAGTAGCTGGGACTACAGGCATGTACCACCATGCCCGGCTAGTTTTTTTTTTTTTCTGTATATATTTTTAGCTGTCCAATTAATTTCTTTCTATTTTTGGTAGAGACGGGGTCTCGCTCGTGCTCAGGCTGGTCTCGAACTCTTGAGCTCAGAACGATCCGCCCGCCTCGGCCTCCCAGAGTGCTAGGATTACAGGTGTGAGCCACCGCGCCCGGCCTAACTTGCCTTTCTTACTAGTCATGTAGAACATTATAGACTTATTCTTCTTGAAGAAAAGAAGTTTTGATGGTTAAGTACTTAAATTTCATTAAACTGAAAAATAAGAAGAAATGGGCTGGGCGCAGTGGTTCATGCCTATAATCCCAGCACTTTGGGAGGCTGAGGGGGGAAGATTGCTTGAGCCCAGGAGTTTGAGACCAGCCTGGGCAACAAAGAGCGAGATCCCAACCCCATCTCTCCAGAAAATAAAAAAATTAGCCAAGCTCGGTGATACATTCCTGTGGTTGCAGCTGCTTGGGAGGCTGAGGCAGGAGGATCTCTTGAGCCCAGGAGTGTGAGGCTGCAATGAGCTGTGATCACACCACTGCACTCTAGCCTGGGTGACAGAGCAAGACCCTATCTCAAAAAAAAAAAAGAAAGAAAGAAAGAAAAAGAAATTAGAAGAAATGATTTATTAAATATGACCTAATAGTTTCTGTTTTGAGGTAGAAATAAAAAATAGTTAAAATAATGAATGCCTATTTTTGTTGGAATAATTTCAAGTCTTTTTTTCTTTTAATTTTAAAAGTCTACTGGGTTTAAAGTCAGTATTTTATAATACTGGAAAGTTAGACTCTAGTCATTATCTGATCTTGTGTATGACCAGGTTTCTGCCTTTCAACTTAAGGATACTATGCAGTATAGACAAATCTACAGGTACATGTGGTGTTCCTCTCATACTTCGTGATACTTGTTTTTGCATTATTCACAGAATTGTTGCATCATAATGGACATGTAAAGATAACCTGGTAAAGATTTTTCAGAGTGAGCATGTAAAGACTCATTTGTTTATTTAAAGACTAGATATCTTTTATACCTATAATGGTATGTAGTATTACTTATAAACCTGTACTTTCTCATGAATTTAAGTTAAAAAATTATTTTTATGTGTTTATAATTAAAAGTTGAAAGCCATATTATCCTTTGCATGCACAGTTTAATACATTAAACATAATATAACTTAAATATGAAAGTTTAGTCCCAAAATTTTAGTCTATTTGAAAAACTGTAAATAGTGTCTTTGCATTCATTTTTCAAAAATAAGTCTGTTAGCCATGTATTAACTATCTTAATAAAACAAAACTTACACCATCTCGAGGTACGTAAGAATCCATCTTCCTTAAGAAACATAGGAAGATATTTTCTCGTCACTCCACAGGATTTTAATTTATTTATTGTGTTGAATAAATTCATGCCTGCTCTTCACTTAGCAATGCTAGGCTTCCCCCACCCCTAATTGAAGGACATCTTGGTTACTTTCAGTTCAGAGCAATTATGAATAAAGTTGCTGTAAACTTTTGCGTGGATAGAGGTTTTCAACTTACTTTGGTAAACACCTAGAAGCATGACTGCTGGATTATATAGTAAGACTATGTTTAACTTTGTGAGAAACTGCCAAACTGTCTTCCAAAGTAGCTGTACCATTTTGTTTCCTCATCAGCAATGACTAAGAATTCCTGTTGCTTCACATCCTTGCCAGGATTTGGTGGTGTTGGTATTTTGGATTTTGGCTGTTCTAATAGATGTGTAGTGGTATCTTATTTGAATTTGTTCCCTGATGGTATATGATGTGGAGTGTCTTTTCATGTGTTTATTTGCCATCTAGATAGCTTCTTTGTTGAGGTGTCTGTTCAGACCTTTTGCCCACTTTTTAATCAGGTTGTTTTCTTATTACTGGGATTCTTTGTCTATTTTGAATACAAGTCTTTTATCAGATATGTGTTTTGCAAATACTTTCTCCCAGTCTGTGGCTTGTCTTTTCATTCTATTAACAGTATCTTCTGCAGAAAATTTTTTAATTTTAATGAAATCCAGTTTATCAGTTTTATCTTTCAAGGATCATGCCTTTAGTGTTGTATCTAAAAACTCATTGCCAAATACAAGGTCATCTAGATTTTTTCCTGTGTTACTGTTAATATCTAGAAATTTCATAGTTTTACATTTTACATTTAGTGCTCTGATCCATTTTTAACTGATTTTTGTGAAAGGTATAAGGTGAGGGTCTAGATTGATTTCTTTTTTTGCATGTAAATGTCCAGTTGTTCGTGTATCATTTGTGGAAAAATTATTTTTATTGCCTTTGCTCCTTTGTCAAAGATCAGTTGGCTGTATTTATGTGGGGCTATTTCTGGGCTCCCTATTCTGTTCCATTGATCTGATTGTCTATTCTTTCACCAGTACCACACTGTCTTCATTACTGTAGCTTTACAGTAAGTTTTAAAGTCACATAATATCTGTCTTCTGACTTTGTTATTCTCCTTCAATGTTGTGTTGGCTACTCTGGGTCTTTTGCCCCTCCACATAAACTTGAGAATCAGTTTGTCAGTATGCACAAGTAAATTTCTGAAATTTTGACTGGAATTACATTGACTTTATAGATCAAATTGGAACAAACTGACATCTTGACAGAACTGAATCTTCTCATCCATGTGCATGGAATATTTCTGCATTTATTTAGATCTTTGATTTCTTTCATCAGAGTTTTATAATTTTCCTCATATAAATCTTACACATTTTTAAATTTATACCTAAGTATTTCTTTCTCTCTCTCTCTCTCTTTTTTTTTTTTTTTTTGGTGTTGATGGAAATGGTGGTATGTTTTTAATTTCAAATTCCAATTACTCATTGCTAGTACATAGGAAAGCAATTGACTTTTGTCTACTATGTTATATCCTGCATCGTTGGTGTAATCACTCATTAGTTCCAGGAGTTTTTGTTATTGTTTTTGTTGATTCTTTGATATTTTCAAAGTTCAAAGTTATGTCTTCTGTAAACAAAGACAAGTTTTGTTTCTTCCTTCCCAATCCGTATACCTCTTATTTTCTTATCTTATTGCATTAGCTAGGACCCCTAGTATAATGTTGAATAGAGGTAATAAAGGGACATCCTTGCTTTATTCCTGATCTCAGGGAGAAAGCATCTAGTTTCCTACCATTAAGTATGATGTTAGCTTATAGGGTTTTTGGGTTTTTTTTTTAAGATATTCTTTATCAACTTGAGGTAGCTCCCCTCTATTCCTAATTTACTGAGAGTTTTTATTCATAAATGGGTGCTGGATTTTGACAAATGCTTTTTATGCATCTATTGATATCATCATATTATATTTCTTCTTTAGCCTATTGATATGATTACATTAATTTATTTTCAAATGTTGGACCATCCTTGCATACCTAGAATATATCCCAGTTGGTCATGGTGTGTAATTCTTTTTATACATTGTTGGATTCAGTTTTACTAATATTTTGTTGAGGATCTTGGTATCTATGGTCATGAGAGATGGTAGTCTATAGTTTTCATATCTTGTAATGTCTTTGTCTATATCTTTATGTCTTTTTCATATCTTTGTAAGGTCTATAAATGTCTTTGTAATATTTCAATATTAGGGAAATGCTGGCCTCATTAACTGCATTAGGAAACATTGCTTCTGTTTTCTGGAACAGATTGTAGAGAATTGGAATAATGGTTTCTTAAATATTTCGTACAATTCATCAGTGACCCTATCTGGCTCTAGTGCTTTCTGTTTTGGAATGTTTTTAATTGTTAATTCAATTTCTTTAATAGATACAGGCCTATTTAGATTATCTCCTTCTCTCTGTGTGAGTTCTGGTAGATTGTATCTTTCAAGGAATTGGTCCATTTCATTTAGTTTATCTAATTTGTGGGCTGTTCATAATATTCCTTTATTCTCCTGGTAATGTCCATGGGATGGCTACTGATGGCCCTCTTTCATTTCTGATACTAGTGATTTGTGTATTCTTTTTTTTTCCCTTGGTTAACCTGGCCAGAGGTTTGTCAATTTTATTGATCTTTTCAAAGAGCTAGTTTCATTAATTTTTCCCATTGTTTTCTTGTTTGTTTAATTTTATTCACTGCTCTGAGTTTCATTATTTCTTTTCTTCTGCTTGCTTTTGAGTTAGCTTGCTTTTCTTTTTATAGTTTCCTAAGACTGAAGTTTAAGTTATTGATTTTAGATCTTCCTTCTTTTCTAATGTATGTGTTCAGTGCTATAAATTTCCCTCTAAGCACTGTTTTTGTTGCATCCCACAAAATTTGATAAGTTCTTCTTTTCATTTTCACTTACTTCAAAATATTTTTATTTTTATTGCCATTGGTACCCTCCCTCTGAATGAGGTATATATTTGTAAACATTCTATTGGAGAAAAAAATCTTAGAAATTTGGTGTGAGTAGATATTAGTCACGCAGTTATTCACATGTTACCAGTTAAATGGCTTTCCGTTATTAGAAAATGTGTGTAGTTTCTTATAAATTCAAATCTCACTATGGAAGAAAATTTTGATCTGAATCAACTTTTTTCCCTTGTTCAATCTAAGACTGTAAGACAGTGTCACAGTTATATCCATGATTGCTTTAAATTTTAATTGATTGATTTCACTCATTGTTAATTTCTTTTTTGAAAACAATTCTTTACAAAGTCAATGATTTTCTTCTAGGTTCAAAATATAGAGAGGTAGGGAAAAAAGAAATTCGAAGGTGTTTTTCCTTTTGTGCTACTATCTAAACTAACGTTATAATACCTTAGCCACTGAGATGCAAAGTGTGTTATTACCTTGTACTGGACCCTTACAGCTTAAGGCATATTAATACCAATATAACTGAATACATGTTTTAAAAAATGATAAAAATATTTGAGAATATTATCATGAAATTTTTTGATGTGTCTTAAATGAGCACCTTAACCATTCTTTTAAACATATTTTTTCTTTATCATATGACTCATATGTGTAATCAAAATGTGAACACTCATTTGTAATCCATTTACTATGCTGTATTTAATTAATTTGACTTGAAAACTTATTTCTTATCCAAAATCTGTTAGAATTATAATAATTATGACAGCTATTATCATCATACATAGTAAAATACAGTTAAACACAATTGTGCTCAGAGCTTTACATTCATTATCACATGCAATCTTACAACACACCATGAGATAGAGACTATTTGTTCCCATTTTACAGATGAGGAAAATGAGGCACATAGCTCTTAAATGCTCAATAAACATTAAGTATTATTTTAGTCAAGAATTTTGAGGCTATATTTTTATGAAAGGACTATTCACCGATAACAGTGTATTTTTAAAATAATACAAAGCAATCAGAAAGGAAGAGTGCATGGTCAGTAAAACATTACATTTTAGGTTAACGTGAAATAAAAGCTAATTACTTATTAGGAATACGTTTTAGAATGAATGCCATAGAAAAGTCAATTTTTCAGAGGATTTGTTCATTTGAATTTCTTACCAAAAACTTGATGTTGAAATCTACCTTCACATACACTGACCGCATGCAGACAATTTACTGGTTAAGGTGATGTACGGGAATCTTGCCAATATTGAATTTCAAGTGACAGAGGAAAAATCAGTATAAAAGGGAATTCAATATGCATGGGAAACCATTTGTTCCCTCTGCTTCTTTGATCCCTGCCAAGGCCCAAGAAAGTAGAGCAAAGCGCCTGAAAAACAGGGGAATGTTCTTGTGCAAAGTTGCAGAACTCTGAGCTCTCACAGGAACTCAGTGTGACAGGATGAAAAACTAAATTGCCAGCTATCTTCCCCCTAAATGCAGGAAATTTGGGTCTCGTCTATACTACCTAACATGCCCACATCCGTTCACTGTGGAAATACCCTGAGATTTGCAGTAGCAGGCATCTCGATACCTGTATTTCGCCGAGGGAACAGTTTGGGAAATCTGTAGGCCATACTTGCTCATTTTCACAGATGCCTTGTGGACTTGGGAGAAGTTTGCAATTTGTTCAGCTCAAAAATAAACTATTTCAGTGAAACAATTTTAACTAATGTTTTGGAAACATTTGTCAGCAAAACAAATATTTGTATCTAAAATAGCCAGGCTGTTAAGATGTGAGAAGACAAAACAGATGTTTGTTTTGGGTCGTTGGGTTTGTTTGTCTTGATGGCATTTGTTTTCTTTCTTTCTTTCTTTTTTCCCAGAGGATATACAGTGGTAACCTTAATGAGATTATAAAATTCATGGAAATAAAATTCACTCTTTGTTTTGTATTGTCAGCACTGCCATAAAAATGAGTTTTGTTACCTGTGAATTTTGGACTGTGTTTCCAAGAAATGAAAGATTCATTCTTTTAGTATTTACCCATTTTGTTCCTCATTACTGGCATGCCTAATTTTTTCAATTAGTCAGACAGATGTCGGGATGCCTTACAGAGTCAATTTTAGTACATTGGATTCCAATATGTAATTCTTTCTCATATTTATATGTAACATATGATTCGTATTAACATGAATAATCAAAATAAGAAAGCCTGTATTATTGAGCTAATTGACTTAGTTTACCCCCTGAAACATTATTTTATCTTCTTTTATAACTAATTGATTCATTATTTGAAAGTATTAAGTGTCCTGTGGGAATCAACATAAATCAATGTAACAAGCTCCCTGTTTAATTAAGGTGGAGGATATCAGCATTTACGGATTCAGTTTTTTAGTTGGAGAGGGATGAAAAGAGGACATACGAAGTTATACGTGTTTGCCTCCCTCCATTTAATTGGGATTGCATAGTTTAGTCCATGGGTTTTGGATTAAGTTTTAAATAAGGTGGAATTGATGAATTAATGCCTATTAATTTTATTCCTAGCTAGATATCCAAAACGTTTGTTTAATGAATATTTTTAAATTTACTGAACAATAATACATGAACACGAGACAAAAGTATAAAGGCACATAGTGTTTACGGAGAAGAATAAACCTTCCTTCATCTTCCACACCCCGAGCCCCTTGGTTTCTTTCAGCAGAGTTTCAAGGATATTCTTTGCTTATGTAATCATACACAGAGCACCTGCCCCACCCACCTGTTTTCCCTACATTCAAGCATGTATACTTTTTCCCCCTCGGCATGTAATAGAATACTATACGGACTTTTCTGTACCTTGCTTTTTTCACCAGACAACATATAGAGAAAATTTCAGTAAGTATTTTTGTTGTATATTTTATATATATAAATGTAAGTGACTAATACTTTTTGAGTGGTTACTAGTGCCAGGCTTTGTTGTAAACACTGTTCATGTACAAACTTAGTTAATTCCCACCCAGCTCCATGAACTAGATAGTGTTGTCATTATCCCCATTTGAGGGACAGGAAAGCTATGGAGAGGTTGGTGACAACACCAGGATTAAACCTCTGGAAGCTTGGCTTCAAACTTGAGTTCTTAATCAGTAAAAAGGCTGCTTCTCAAAACCACTGTGTTGGACGTTTTAAACAAGCAGAAAAATGAAAATGTAAATGATGAGTCCTGAAGGTAGTAGCTATGTGGTCTTCACTTTCTTTAATCACTCAGCAAACGCATATATTAGCAGGTATTCAGTTAAATATGCGTTAAATGTTTGAATGAGCTCTACTTACTGATAAAATAATATAGGTCTGAACTTAGAGGAGAAAAGTATGGAGCATATTTTGGGTTATCTGGTTGTAAGTATTCACCAAATCGTAAAACCGGTTTGTGGATATCTTGGATGATCCAATAGCTAATTGCACACTTTCTCTTTCGTCTCCCACTTCCCCTTTATCCTAATTATTAGTTACCTGTCAGGGACCTGCTCAGGGTAAGTTTGCCACAACTTACCCCCAGGACCTCATTCTCCACCTCGCCCTCCTTTTTTCCTTTTTTTTCTTTTTTATGTCTCTACTTGCAGCTCATGGCTGAGGAGCGTTAAGTGTAGGGATAATGCTACTGGTATCAAGGAAAAGGGAAGCCATCCATTTTAAAGTGAAAGTGGGCATTTTTATCCAGTACCATCACCTTCTAAAGTTTTTGAAAATACTTATGAGTCTTTCTGAAATTTTACAAAGTGCCTCATCATAAAATTAAAATTACATTTTCTTCAATACCATTATTTAAGATAAGTTTTATTTTTTTCACTTTTATGTAACTGCTGGTATTTAAGGGTGTAATTTTCTACTATTTTACGTTATATATATGCAGTAATTCATCTGAATTACTGATTGACTTGGTAGTCATGGATTGGTGTGGAAATCATGTCAGCCGTCATTTCTGCAAGAAAATGGCTTCTGAGTTTCAAACAACTGACTAAAAATATTTAGAATGTAGCCAGTTTGTGAATTGACAGCTCTCTCATATCTACAAATCCACTGGAGTAACATTAGCATAAAGCAATTTGGCAATAGGGAAGCTTTTAATTTTCAGTTAGAAGTGACTTCATAGATTCTTTTGCCTAAGACCTTCACTTTACTGAATGTGAACCCAGAAGGAATCCAGAAAGATTAAATTTTTCCAAAGTAGCACAGCCTGCCATTGGCAGTGTCTCTAGATGGCACACCGGAGTGGCAACCTTGGGAGACAGAAGGGTGTGTCCCACACTTCCCTGGCAGCACAGCCACCTCCCAGAGATGGAGAGATGGCGCTCCTTTAATGAGTGCCAAGGTAGAATCAGTTAAGAACATAATTTATCATGTTTAAAGTTATAGGGGTTCCTCTACTTTAAGTCTTTTCTGATCCTTTGATGTGGCAATATTCATTGAGAATTGAATATAATGTACCAGTGGTACTTCCCAGCCATGCCTGGCCAGGTACCACTTTCCAGCTGTGCTCCCCTTACCCTCTCCCCTGGGATTGTCATTGAACATCTCTGGCTACCACTCTTCCTCAGAATACAATTTAGAGAAACTGGAGTGGTAGCTAGGGATTTGGAGTTGGGCTAACCTGGGTTTGAATACTGGTTCTACCAAGTACTCTTGGCAGGTTGCTTAGCTCCTTGGCGTACATTCCTCCATGAAATGAGGTTAATATCACTCTTGTGTATGGGATGACTGTGAGAATGAAATGATGTAAGTGGCTAGCAAACTGACTGACATATACTAGGCCCTCAAATGTCTGTTTTGTCCATTCAGACATTCAACAGATGTTTATAAGTGCTTGCTGTGTGCCAGGCACCGTGCTCGGTGCTAGGGTTATAGAGGTGATAAGAAAAGGCAAAGTCCTTGGCCTCACTCGGTAAGCCAAAGTGTTCTTCCCTTTTGAAGTTCATGACTGTTGTACATCGCACGTTGTGGTGGTTTCAGAGACTAAAGCCCTTGGCTTCCTTCACCTAGAATGGCTGTGAGCAGGTTGATAGAAGTTTCTAACAGGTTATCCACAGGGTATTGGAGAGTGGATAATGGCCATACTCCAGGGATAATGAAGGTCCCTTAATTTAGTTACTATACCTAGACTGAGGAATTAGGTTACCTAGGAGACCTCAATTAGTGCCTGTGTAAAAGGAGAATAATGGTTATGGAATAGAGGTAGAAATGTCAAAGCAATTCTTTAAATTAATGTTTATTGGTCTCAGACTACTGGTAACCCTATAAGACTAGTCAACAAGTTTACTTGCTTTCAGTTTATTTTACAAAAGTTTTTATGGGAGGCTTCTATGGCTGATAACTTAAAATTATCAAGGTTCCTTTACTTTAAGTTTTTTATCCTTTGATAAGGTAACATTCACTGAAAATCTAAAATAATATAATGTAATTTATTCGAGGCCTTGCTGAGGTCCTGTTTTTTGTTCGTTTAGCCTAGATCTGATTTAAAAAGTCTCACAGTATTAAATTATCAAAGTCACACTATCACATGTAACTCCAAAGGTTTGATGGGCCATTACATTGTAGGTCTATGTAGATCCCAAGTGCTTTTTGGGAAATTTAATGGGCCTTCCCTCAGGACTGTGGCCTTCTATGTCTAGGAATATTTGCTTGGTTGGGCCCCCTAATTTTCATAAGATAATGTCATTTCTATTCTCAGCAGAGCTAACTTAGTAAAGCATAAGGGTCTCCACTCAACCCAGCGACCAGTCACTGCACTCTAAGTAACATATTAGTATAACCTCATACCTCATTGCTGCAAGACTCAAAGGAGGACCTTGTTTTTGTCAGCTAGCAGAAAGATATGTAATGGCCCCATCCTTCCAGATATTTTAAACTTTACCCTTAAAATAAATAAGATGCCTCATCCCAGTGGTCTGCGCTCTGAAGTCATGAACTCTCGAGTTAGTCAGCTGTAATTAGCCTTAGAAGTAGGAACCTCAGGAAACTTGCTGTTTTACTTATTGTGCAGATATGGTCCTGGCATTCCACAGCGTCCCTCAGTGAGCAGTCCTGTGAGGCATTTCCATCTCATTTTTGTTGAGAAATTGGTTTGTCGCATATTACGCGGCCCACAAGTAAGAGAACTGTCCATGCCTGTGACCTGCATTGAGTGCAAACCTTAGGGCTAGAAGATCTGTGTGGACCACTCTCTCCCTGGCTTTGCTTTACCTTTCTGGCTCAAATTTTTCTAATGTACCGATTCATTTTTTTAAAAGATTGCTATGTAGTTATTATGTATATATTTGGTGGGTTATCTTAAACTCTTCTTGAGAAAGGTAGGCTATCAATTATTCAGAAAATAGGAATTGAAATGTTTTATTCAATGAAACAAAGAGCTAGAGAAAAGATTCACCGCAACCACTCCATGCTCAGGAAGCACTTACTTTGCAAATTGTGTTCCATCCACAATTTTGAAAATATCACCTTTGTGGTTAATATGCTCACAAAAACCTCTTCAGGATCCTCGTATAATTGTAGCCCCCCAAGAGAACACACCTCTCCATCTGCTTTCTACTCAAAGTTCCAGACCTGCCCTGTCTAATTTATAAGCTTGTTATTAGTTTCAGTTTGGCTATTTTACATAAAAAAGCATATTGCCAATTGTAAAATACCTCCCAATGTAAACATTCACTTTCTCTACCATGGGTATTATTTTTAGCTTCTGCAATTTATTTTATCTTCCATCCCTGACTACCTTCTAAATATCCTCCCTTCAAGCATCCTGAGAACTGCAGGGTTTTTGCTTGGAGTCTCTTTCCTCTCTAGTTTCTTATTTAGTGTTTTTCCTAAAGTTTGTTCATCTGATTACCTCCCTGGATTCAGCTTTGCTATTGGTAAAGATTACAAAGAATGCATACTTCCTTGAGAAGTATGCCTTAAGCGTGCTATTAAATTTATCACACTGTTCCAAAATTGAAGGAAAAGTAGAGAACATGGTTTCTTCGACTGACATATGAAAATAAGGGTTTGATGATACGTTTCAATGTTTCATTAGCTAGTCATTGGGCATCTTTTACTTTCAAAGTACTGTTGGGTTCTGTGTGGATACAGAAAGCAAGAGGGTTATTGCCTGTCTTCAAGGCACATTTTACTACTAAAGAAAACAGCCACGTGTACAGCCAAACCTCATAAAAATTCAATTTTAAAAATGCCATGCTAGAAGAAGAAACAAAGTGCTCAGGAGGAATGCAGGAGCAGAGATTTCTTATATAAAGTGTTTGGAGAAAAAAAGTGACAAAGGAGGTAAGATTTATCCCCAGCATTGGAAAATGGGAATGAATGAGTGAGGGACAGAGGAAAGGGAAGGGATATTTATTCAAGGCTAGAGAAATAGGCCATTTAAAATGACAGGGTGTCATTTCCCTTGGAACACACTTATATCTAAATTTCGTTAAAGGATGAAAGCATTTTTGAACTGGAAGATCACTTTGTAATCATCTTCACAAATAAGATTACTGAACCTAGACAGCTGACTTTGAGCAATTCACTTATTAACACAGCAATAACAATAACATGGCCATACAAAATACTTTTAGCATTTAGAATCTTCACAATGACGCTATCCACATTTTTCTGTTGAGGATTCTGAGGTCCAGATAACATCCAGATAATTATATAAATTGCAAGTTACCAAGGCCATTCTGGAATGTACATAGACCCTAAAGTCTTAATTTGTTAGGCTATTACAGCAAAAATTGAACTTATTTGAATTAATGAGTTTCCATGTTCTGTCCCGTAAGTTAGGGAGCATGTGCAGATGGACCAAATTTGTAAGAGCCAGTCTGTCAGCAGATGGGTTATTTCCCAAATAGTGAAAGGAAAGAAGGTCCTGTTTCTGGAGTCAGCAGCCAGCTCTGGTCCTGGGAAGCTGCTCTCCTTTGTCCTCAAAACTGCAGGAGAAGGTGGCAGTCAAGTGTCCCCAGGCAGGTGCCCATCAGAGGCTGCACAGCCTGTCTGCCCTTGTCATTGCCAAGCAAGACTTCTGGCTCTGAGGAGCGAGGGCCTGAAGCCAGCCAGGTCTGGAGGGTGCATGAGGCAGGAAGAGGCAGTTGGAATGGAGGCTTCAGAGACGACAGGCCTGGGTACATGCTAGCTGGAGGCCCTTCATTTTTATTAGCTTCAATCTTTTCAGATGTTCACTGGGGACAGTAATATATCTCTGAATAAATCGAAGGTAGAAATGATCCCGGAGCCCTAGAGGGACCCCTGTTCTCTCCATTCCTCCATTTCTCAGCCCTAATCCAGCCTTAATTTTCTTTTGCTGTGAATGGATAAGGAGGTAAGGTCTCTTCCTGGCTCTACACTGTTAGAATGAGTTGAACCTAGAGGATGGGATAATGAACCAAATGTATCTGAGTTCCTGTCAGATCCTCCCCAGTGAGCACAAAGGCACATTGGTAATATTTACCTGTTAAATATACCTGGAGAGAGTGGTTAAATGGACCTTTATGTGAGGGATTATCAATGATTATGTGCATTTTGCTGTGTGAACCGGGGGTGCTCCACATGTCAGGTTGCGAAAACAACAAATGTTTATTGAGCCTCTGATATGTTCCGGCACTGTTCTAGGCACAGGGGATTCAGCAGTGGACAAAATAAAGTCTCTGCCCTCAGGGAGTTTATGTTCTACTGGAGGGCATGGATGGCAAGTAATGTAAAATGCATCTGGTAATGAGAAGTGCCTGGAAGGATCGACAGCTGGACAGGGAGAGCAGCGCTGGGCAGGAAGCTATTTCAGAGAAATTGTCAGGCAGGGCGATGCTTCAGCAGAGCCCTGAAGAAAGGGAGGAGATGGCCACCTCTATCTCTCGGGGGAAGAGTGTTCTGGAGAAAGGAAACAGTTGTTACGAGGGCCTGCAGGCAGGACTGTGCTTGGTGGATTCAGCGAGCGCCAAGAAGGCCAGTGTGGTTGGAGCCATCCGGGAGAGGAAGGGGGTCGGGGTGAGGTTAAGGAGGAAGAGAAGCCCTCGCAGCCATCATAGCTGGCTTCATGGGCACGGGCAGGACTTTGGGTTTTATTTGGAATGAGACAAGCAGTGTTTAAGCGGAAGAGCAGCATGATTTCATTACATTTAAAGATAATCTCTTTGGTCGTGGGCATAGAGTAAGTTGTAATGAGGCAAAGGGGGCAGGGGAGCGATCAACTAGAAGATGATTCCCATGTCTGGGTGAGAAGTGATGGTGGCCAGGCTCGGGGGCGGGGGCGGAGGCGGAGGTGGAGACAGTGGTCAGATTCTAAAGGGGTTGGAAGGTGGAGCTTCCAGGATTTGTCACTAGGTTAAATGTAAGGGAGAGGAGGAGAGAGAAATCAAGGATGGCACTGAGGATTTTGGCCCAAACAGCTGGAAAAGTACAGTTGCTGTTTATTGAGACGGGAAAACGGCAGGAAGAAATGGTGGTGCTGAAGAGATGAGGTTTGAGATGCCCATTAGAAACCTAAGGGAAGTGGCGAGTAAGTTCAGTTGTTGGAGAAATAAGTCCGATGATTGTAAGAAAGTTTAGGGCCTGGATTTGTGAGTCTTCAGCATACAGATGCCATTTAAAGCTGTGTGCGTGGATGAGTGACAGGTGTAGGTGCAAATCCAGAAGGGGAGGAGGCCAAGTACTGAGCCCGGGCCTCCCAGCATCAGCCAACTAGAGAGGAGGGAGGGCCAGTGGAGGGGACGGGGAAAGAGGAGCCAGGGAGGCAGGAAGAGAGCTGAGCACGGGCCTTCCAGAGGCTGAGGAATGGAAGAGTTACAGAAGGAAGGCGTGATCGGCTGTGTGTGATGCAAAAGGCTGAGAAAGATGGAAATTGAGACTTGACCATTGGATTTGACAGAGGGGGGTCATTGGTGAACTTGACAAAGGGGAGTGTTGGGGAAAATAGCTTGATGGGAGTGAGTTCAAGAGAAAAAGGAGCGAGAGGAAGTTTAAGCAGCAGGAATTCACAGTTCTTTCAGTGATTTTTGTTATATACTACAAGGTGATAAAGAAATAGAGCAGAACCTAGAGGGAGAAGTGGGGGATACTTTTTAGGCAGGAAACATGTCCAGCCTGTATACGTATGCGGAGAAGCCACAAGGGAGGGGACAGTGGTTGGAGGCAGTGAGAAGGGCTGGGTTCTTGTGCCCAAAGGAGGGGTTGGCCTTAGGATCGCAGAAAGTCCTATGCAAAGTACTGGCAGGCAGGTAGAGCCAGGTGAGGAGAGTGCAAAGTGGTTGCTTCTGTTTTCTGGGTGAATGAGAAGCCACGTTCCTTGCCTGTGGCTATGAAGCAGACTTGGTAATGAAAGAGTAGCAAGCTGCCTCATTCCTCACCACACCCCTGGTGCATAGCAAATACAGGCAGCATTAAAGATTGCGTGAGGGCAGGAACTGTCATCTTGCTTGGTCAGATCCCTGGTGCTGGGCACGTTGCCTGGCACATAGAAGGTGCCCTATCTTACCACAGAATTCAAAGGTAGCACTTGCTTCCCAGGCTTAGGAATGTGTTTGTGATAGCCACAAGCAGGACCAGCTACATAATGGGTGGCATCTGAACACAAAGCCCTGTGCGAGTGCACAGGTAGCATGTCCAGGAGGCTGGCTCTGGCCACAGGTATTGGTGAAATGTGATCGCACATGAGGGAAGGATGAATCAGAGTCAGTGGTCAGCAGACCAGAGACAGTGGCCAGAGGTATGGCTCCCTGAGAAGAGAAACATTACATATTTACCTTTCATTCAGACGTTTAAGATTGAGTCTAAGCAGAAGTTGCCATCCCCACAGATTAACAGAAGAGGAGGTGTGGGAGTCTTCTAAGAAAATAAGCAGGGAAATGCACTTAGCTATTTAGGAAACTTGAAAACCAAAATGTTTGCTATAGTGGTGTCTCTTGAATCAGAATGCCACAAACTCCAGTGCCCGGTTGTAGGAAAGGAAAGGTGCCCAGCGGTGGGACAGAGAGAACGTCAGCAATGTTGGAGGTTGCAGTCCATTGTCAGAATAGAGGTGGCATTAATGACGATTAAAAACACAACATAAGAAAACCCCATTCATTCCCAAAACTTCAGTAGTGAAGGGTGGTGTGGACAGATTAGATCCAGTGCTAAGATGACTTTAAATTGATTTGTTTCAAAGACTGTTTTTTTAAAAGAAAAAAAAAGTTATAGTAAGACATTTTAAGAGGAGTTTTCCAACACTGTTCCCCTTTTATCAGGAAAAAAAAGCAAGCTGGCTGAATGCATGTGTGCATATACATACATTCTCTGTTGTGAGCATTTGGTTTCAATGGTATTGCATTCAGTCATATGAGAATTCAAGCATGAAATTTGGGCCACCACTGGAATTTCTTTAGAGCTTTGAGAATAATAGGAATTTGGGGCTTCAATTTGAGGGTCTCTGACGATAGAGGTTGAATCTAGGTGGCCCTCCCCAGCTGCCTCACAGAAGAGAAGACACATCTTACACAGTGTTGTCTAGAGGATTAGAGGTGGGTGTGTTAGAAAGGCTTGTCAGATTCAGCTATTAGAGGTCACTTTGAATCAGGGAAAACCTCAGGGTTCACTGTGAAAGACCTACATGCCCTTTTTCCATTTGCCTAAACTTCCTAGTTTTCCTGTGTAGTGCACAGCGTGGTGTGACAATGGTAAGCTTGTTGAGTTTTTCTTTTCTCAGAAGCAGCTCATTACCTGGTGTCACTGGTGTGCTTGCCTGCTCGTGTAATTAGTGACTGTGTCCTCCGGATTCGGTGACTACAGTGAGCCCAGTAAGCAAGTGTCCCGAGCGCCCCACACCTGGGCAGTGCCTGTCTTACACCAGTTTCATTGGGGTGCCAGCACCTGGCTGTTACATTAGAGATGAAAACAAAAAATCACTCAAGATGCATGTGTCTGGTGCTGGTATGAACCAAAGGGAAATCTGTGTCCTATTTTGCATTTCTGTGTGCCACTGTGACAGCAGAATGGAATAGTTGCAGCAAAGACCATGTGGCCCAGAAAGCCTAACATATTCACTGTCTTATCACAGGAAAAATTTACTGACCCCTGCTCTAGACTGTAGGCACCAAAAAAAAAAAAAAAGAAAAAATTAAAATTAAATAGCGTAGGCAAGTTGCTCTCTCTGCTCCACCGTAAACCCGTGACCTGTCCCCTACTGCCCCACTGGTTAGTTTCACTGCCTTCGCCTCTCACAGTGCAGCTGATTGAGAGAAGTTCTGGGTAATTTTGATTAAATTTGGTTTTCACCATTGTCCATCCCTGGAGTAAGATACAATCCTACTTATTTACCTTAAAGTAATATAATAAAACTCAGCTTCACAGAACAGTTTTCCCACCATAGGAAAACTAATTTAAAGAACTATTAACATAAGCAGAAATATGCCCAATGGACGCATACGATTGCTTTGGCCGGTAGCACAATTGGATGCATCTGCCTCCCTGTGGGGGAAGCTATCCTCTCCTTCTTGTGTTAGTTCACCCTGTCTGCATTCTTTCTTTCAGTCTTCCTGACTTTGCCTTGTCATGTCGTCTGTTAAGATGACTTTTGCTTCTACCTATGTTGATTTTTGAGAGTCTTGGAATCCAAGGGGGCCTCTGTGTCAGTTGCTGTCTGGCATCTGCTTCACGCTCGCTTGTAGGTTGTACTTTAAGGCTTGAGTCTCAAACAGGACAGTATCTGCATTTAGGGAAGTGAAATGCTCTGTTCTTTTTATCTGAGTCCCTCATAGCCACAAATAGAATGTAATTATCGATTAGCATGACTCATGTTCACAAATTCAGATAATTTTTCTGAGGATTTCACAAAAGGCTCTGCACTTGATTTTGTAAGCTAGAGTGTCTTAGCAGACAGATTTAGATCATAGCTCCCCTGGCCTCGACCCAATGTCATTGTACATGTGGCGAGAGCTTCCTCTTGGCTAGGAGTTGAGTTACTTAATTCTGTTTACGGGGAGTAGTCTTTCACCTCACTTCGACTTAGATTGAGTAAGGAGGGCCCCATCCTCCCAAAGCACAGAGAAGGTAGCCTGCAGGAACCTGTGTTCCACTTCCTTTACAGCTACTGCTGGCGTAGGTGGTCCCAGGGGTGTAAAGTTAGATCAGAAATCCCCTGCTACCTTTAGAACAAATGCGAATGCTTATCCCTAAATCTCCCTAAGGAGTCAACCAGGCCTCCATGCCATGCAGCAAGACTCCATAAAAATAAAAAGCTTCTGTGAAGGAAGGCATAATTTAAGGAAATATCAGGCTGGGGAAAGTATCTACAAATATGAAAAAGGGTTAAAACTATTTTATATAAATTAAAAAAGGAATATAAAAAATTGGCCAACAATTTGGTGAGGTCACAGAAGGAAATATAATTTTTAAGCAAATATATACAAGCATCTCAAAGATACGCAAATTAAAATGTGCTACTGTTGTACACATGAATAGCAATGACTTTAAAATGATGACAGCCAACATGTATAAGGTTGTGATAAAACTGGCACAATTTAAATTGATACAAACCTTTTGAAAACTATTTGGCAATATGTATAAGTAAACAGATAACATATTGAGGGAGACATAAGAAGTAAAAACTGGATAAGGATATGGGCTAGATATACTAGACGAAAAACCGTGGTAATTTCTGAGGGTTAGAGTTACCTGAGGTGTTTTATATAAATTAGTCTAAAGGTGACTCATCTATTTGAGGATCTGGTAAGTGTTGTACATCCATAGATAATAGAATTTTTAAGCTGCGTAATCTAGGCTGTGTCTTCAATGTGATAAACAAGGAGGCTGAGAACTGAAAAAATGGAAGTAACTTACTCAGGGCTTGAGCGGGAGTTATTAGCTCAGGGAACAAGAGGAACTGAGGGCAACTAGGTGGATCCTTTCAAGTTCCAGTTCTTTTTCTTTGTAATAGTGAGGAATTTATGGAAATCTTCTGTAGTATTTAGAAATGTAAAATTTTAATGATCTTACATAGATTTTAATATTTTATGATCAAATATGTAAACATTAACTTTTAAATGGGCTTTTAAAGTAATTACAGCGATTTCTCATTTATAAATATTTTGACTAGCTAGTATAAACAATTGAATAAGCTTCATAGCTGTAATAGAGTAAGAGCTAAACTGGAGAAACACTCATTCTTTCCATCGTCGTTGATTTTTTAATGTCTGCCTTGTACTCTAGATGCTCACTGTGCTCTCAGATTATGAATATGAACACCACTAGGTTCTGCTCTCCCAGAATAGGACTGGTGGATATTTGCTCAGAATAATTCTGTCAAATTGTTTATTATCTGCCTGCAAATATAAATAATTAAAAAAATCATATAACATTTTATGGAGATAAGAGTACATAAAGTATAAAGGGGGGACCAAAATTTATAGAATTCACAAATATGCTTGCACTTTCTCTTCATAGGAATTTCACAGACAAAGCAGGCTGAGAGTTGAGAAAAGGCATTCTAAGAAAAGAAAACAGCATGTGCTAAGTCATGAAACACTTTCAGAGAACTGAGATAATTACGTTTGTCTATCTGAAGTAGACTATAAAGAGAGTAGAGAGAAGGTTGTTGAAGAGTAACTCAGTGGGACTTTCTTTTTTTTAAAGTTGCTAACATCACAGAGTGCTAGTGTCACGCACAGTTCCACGTGCCTTACACATATGCTAGTTTTATCTTATACCATTTATTCCCATTCTATAGATGATAAAACTGAATTATGCAAGGGATAAGTAACTAGCAAAGTCATCCCCTTAGTAGGGCAGTCAACATTCAAAATGTGGCAGTCGACTCTGTAGCTCAGTGTCTTTAAATCCAGACTGTCCATCCTGTTCCATACGAGGAGTCTGGAACATTGAATAGTTTTAAAACTCTCCACAATGGTGGTGCAGAGGAGAGTTGAAAGACTGACGGTAGCAATCCTAGGAAATAGCTTGTTGCAAGAATTGAGGCAAGAACCTGAACTTAGACAAAAAGTATTTAGGAGTAAAACCCATGGAACTTAGTCTTGATTTGATAGAGCCAGTAAGGAGTTTCTGGATTGGAAAACTGGGTAGTTAACTGGTACCACTAGTCAAACTTGTTAATAGAGAGGAAGGATTCATTTTGGGACAAATTTCATTGTGATGTCCATGAAGTATTCAGATAGAGAGATCTAGCAAACAGTGAGATACTCAGGTCAAGAAATCAGAAGATAAAGCTTTAGAATTATCAGCCTATAGGGTATCATTGAAATCCCTCTTGAAGATACTACCGGCCACTGAGAGCCTAAGGTAGAAAAAACTCTAGTGCACTGCTACTCAAAATATAGTCCACCAACCATTTACTACAAGTCCAGGATAAGAGAAGGATTTGCTTTAGACTGTAATCAATAGTGCCACTAAGCATACTGCCTTCTTTAGCTTTTTTTTTAATGTTAGCAAGACTTTTCGATGAAGGAAGCATTGCATTGATTAACATCCTGATGCAAACTCCATATCTTGTCACAGATCAGCACTTTGAGTATTGCTGATGTAGAGAACACCAACATTGAAGCTCTGGGCAGAAGAAGAGCTCACCAAAGAGACTGAGAAGGGATAGTGTGAAGCAGAAGAAAGGGCAGTCAAGGCATTGTGATAATCATGGTTTAAAGGAGCGAGTGGTCAGCACAGCCAGAGGGAGGGCAAATAAGACTGAAGACTAAAAGATAATTATTGGATTTGGCCATTATAGGGGCGTCGGTAACATTTCAAGTTTTACCCCTCCCCCCATTTGCTCTTCTCCCTTCCTGAA
>RJWJ010027768.1:0-21936 GCA_004363605.1 Indri indri
TTAATTGGACAGCTAAAAATATATAGAGAGAAAAAATTAGCCGGGCATGGTGGCACATGCCTGTAGTCCCAGCCAGTCGGGAGGCTGAGACAGTAGGATTGCTCGAGCCCAGGAGTTTGAGGTTGCTGTGAGCTAGGCTGACGCCACGGCACTCGCCCCAGGCAAGAGAGTGAGACTCTGTCTCAAAAAAAAAAAAAAACCAAAAACTTGACAGCAGATAGTAAAAAGAAAAAAAAAAAGGTACCATACGTACAAAGAAATGATTCCAAAGACCATGGATTTTTTTAGCAGAAACCACAGAAGCCAAAATACAGTGGAACAACATCTTTAATGTTCTGGGGAAAAAAAAAGAACTGCCAGAATATCCTTCAGAAACAAGGGCAAAAAACAAAATATTCTCAGGTGAAGAAAAACTAAGAGATTTCATTTCCCACAGGTCCATTCTTCATGCTGAAGGGAAATGATACTAAAGAGAAAACTGGATTGTTAGGAATGAAGAAAAAATGAACAGAAATGGTAAATAAAAAAGACTTTTCCTCTTAAGTTTTTTAAAAATATGTATAAAAAATTATAACACTGATGGGGTTTTTCATGTAGGTAGTAGTAATATACATGGCAACTATATGGGGTATGGGGTTAAAAAAGGACTTATACGGTAGCAAAAGTTTCCACATTTTATGTGAAGTGGTACACTACTAATTCTAAATAGACTGTGACAGATAGGTATGTATATTATAATCCCTAGAGCAACAACTAAAAAAATAACAAAAAGAGCTATCACCAAAAAGCCAAAAGACAAATTAAATGGAATGCAAAACAGAATTCAAATAATTCAACTGAAAGTAGTAAAGAGAGAACAGAGGAATAAAAAATAGAGATGACAAACAGAAAATAATGGAATACCTAAATCTGACCATATCAAAAATCATATTAAATGTTAGTCTCAATACTTTAATTAAAAAGCAAGAATTGATAGAGTGGATAAAAACATAAGACACTACCATAAGCTGTCTATAAGAAACACACTTTAAATATAATAAAGCCCGAGAATGATTGAAAGTCAATGGATGGAAAAGGATACGCCATACAAACAGAAAGCATAAAAGACAGAAATGGCTGTTTTTAACAACTGATAAAATAGACTTAAAGACAAAGAGTAGAACAAAGATAAAGAGGTTCATTTCATAATGATAAAAGGGACAACTCATCATGAAGATATAACAATTGTAAAATGTATATATTAGGTTATTAAGTATGGAATGTCCAATTCGCTTAATTTAAGCTTGCCAGTTGTTCTCTCTGACATTTGACTTGGACATTTCTTTTTTGTTGTGTTGTTGTTTAGGTACATCCTCATTCTTTCAAATGCACAGTTTGGCTTGTAACCATCTTTCAGAAAAACTTTTAGAGCAATTTTTGTGAAAGCATGGATAAGTCAAAAAATTCGTGTTATTTTTGAATATGAGCTCCATTGTGGAACCAATGTAGTGCACACAGCTTGAAATATCAACGAAGTGTCTGGGAAGGATGTGGCTAATGAATGCACAGTACGTCAATGGTTTGAGAAATTCTGTTCTGGTGATTTTATTCTTGAAAATGAGCCATGTGGGTGACCTGACATCAAGGTGGATAATTACGAGCTGAAAGCTGGAGTGAAGCGAATCCATCTCAACCTATGCATGAATTACCAGCAAGGTCTGACGTTATATGCCAACAATATTAGGCCACTTGAAACAAATTGGCAAGGTTAAGAAGCTAGACAGATGGGAACCACATAAATTAAACAAGCATCAGAAGAGAAATCGTCTCGAAGCTTGCCTTTCTTTGCTGTCATGACACAAAGGTGAACTATTTCTGTACTGTTTTGTTATGTGTGATGAAAAATGGATTCTTTTTGACAATCACAAGCGTTCGGCATGATGGCTGGATAAAGATGAATTGCCGAAACACAGTCCGAAGCTGAATATTCATCAAAAAAAAGCTAATGGTGTCTGGTGGCCCAGCGCTGGTATTATCCACTACAGCTTCATGAAACCTGGTCAATCCATTACAGCGGATGTCTACTGCAACCCACTGGACAAAAGGATGAGGATGCTTGCCATCAAGCAGCCGAGACTGGTCAATGAGACAGGCCAATTCTCTGGCAAGATGATGCTCAAGTACATGTTCCACAAACAACACTGCTCAAACTACAGCAGCTGGACTTGGAAACTCTCTTGTCATCCACTGTATTCACCAGACCTTGTATCAACTGACTCCCACTTCTTCCAGGCTTTTGGACCATTTCCAGCAAGGAAAAATATTCAATTCTCAACAAGCTGTGGAAAATGCCTTTCACAATTTCACGGCCACTTGCTCTCCAGGGTTCTTCGCTGCTGGCATAAGCAAGCTACTGTTAAGACGGCAAAACTGTGTCAATAGTTTAGTCACACACTTTGATTAATTGTACTGCTTTTTGTTTGAGATAAAGTAAACTTTTGATTCAAAATCAGACATTTCATATTTAATGACCTAAATAAGTGTACTAATAGAGCCTCAAAACAGATCAAGAATGGGCCAAATTAAAGAGAGAAACAGACAATTCTACAACAGATTAATATCACTCTCTCTCAACAACTGATAGACCAAAAGACTCAAAACAAACAGTACTAAGACAGACATATGCTGAGCAAAACCACTGATCTCAATCAATGTCAAAGTATCAAATCATACAAAGTGCATTTTCTGACCACAGGGCAATTATTAACATAGGTAAAGTATCTAGAAAAATTCCAAATATCGAGAAACAACAGATTTCTAAATAATTCATGAGACATAAAGAAAAATCAAAAAGTAAATTTTAAAATAACATAAACTGAATGAAAACGAAATACATTTACCAAAATTTGTGGAATGTCACTAAAGCAGTGCTGAAAAGGAAACTTAAGTCTTTAAATGTTCACACTAGAAAGAACTATACTAATAACCTAAGAACTCACCACAAGAAAACAGAAAAAGAAGCATAAAGTAAACCCAAAGTAGGTGAAAGAAAACCAGCCTACAATTGGTTTTTTGAAAAGATCAAAAAAATAACAAACTTTTAGCTGACTGATAAGAAAAGAGATCACGAACGACTACTACCTGGAATGAAAAAGAGGTTATCACCACAGATCAGAGAGACATTTAAAGGACATTAATCGAATAATATGAACAACTTCACAACAAATTCAACAATTTAAGACAAAGCAAATTTCTTTAAAAAATATAACTTACCAAAATTGACAGAAGGGATAGAAAATCTGAATAACCCTGTAGAACTAGTAAAGAAGTTTAATTCAACAAAAACTTTTCCCAAAAAAAAAAAAAAAACCTTTAGAACCAGGTAGTTTTACTTGTTAATTGTATAATATTAACTTTTACTTTAGGGAGAAAGTAATACCATCTTACAAGCTTTTTCAGTAAATAGAGGAGTGGAAATCACCAATCACTACCCAACACATTTTATGATACCAACAGAACATAACCCTAATAACTGAAATATAACAAAGAAAGACATTACAAAAGAAAATTGCAGATTAATATCCCACATATAGATACAAAATATTTAATAAATTAGAAAATCAAAGAAAACACAATATATAAAAATAAGATAATTATGACAAATAACACATATCCCAGAAATGCAACACCAGTTTAACATTCAAAAGTCAATGTAATTCACCATATTAGAAGAATGAAGGAGAAAAACTCACTCATTTCAGTAGATTCAGACTTATGATAAAAACACTAACAAACAAGGAACTTCCTCTAATTGATAAAGGGTATCTCTGAAAAATCTGTAGCTAATATTAGTTGATGGTAAAAGACTAAATTATCTCTCCCTACTATCAGGAACACAGCAAGAATGCCCACTTTCATCTGTTCTATTTAGCACTGCACTAAAGGGCCTAGCAATAAGGAGAAAAAATAATATAAAAGGCATAAAAGATCAAAAAAGAAGAAATAAAAGTGTCCCTTTTGCACATGATTGTTTACACAGAAAATCCCAGGGAATCTACGAAACTACTGTAATAAACCAATTTAGCAAGGTTCTAAAATATAAAGTTACTACACAAAAATCAATTCTATTCTTATATATTAACAGCAATCAATTGGAATATGAAATTTTTAAAAAATATATAATTTGCAATAGCACCAAGTAACATAATACCTAGAGCTAAACATAGCAAAACATGTCCATGAACTCTACATTGAACACTGTAAGAGAAATTAAAGACCTAAACAAATGAAAAGATAAATCATGTTCATGAATTGGAAGAGACAACACTGTTAGGATGTTGATTCTCTCCAACTTTTCTATAGATTTAATGTAATCTCAATGAAAATTCCAGCAGGCTTAGTGTATGCGTGCACGGAATAAGAAGCTGTCAGGACATTTCAGAATTAACGAAGAAACCGTGGACAAAGAATTCTCTTGTCACAAAACTGCCCTGTACTACTAAATGTACTATTTAATATGCATAATAAAATACTGGGTAAAGTGTACTGATGTCTGTAATTTTTAATGCATCAAAAAATTAAGACTGCTTGGTAAATGCATTGAGGGAAGGATAAATAAGTGATAAAGCAAATACAGCAAAATGTTAACTACAGAATCTAGGTGGCCAATATATGTTCATTCTAGAATTCTTTTAATGTTTCTGTTTCAAATTTTTCATAATAAAATATTGGGAGTAAAATACTAAAAAAAAGAACCTACAGGAACAAAGCATTAAAAAAAAGGTTCTGTACTATTCTCAATAAGCACAAAATCAACTAAAGTTCAATGACACATTTTTGATAAGCTAAACCCCAACACAGATAAATAAATAAAGCATGGCAGATACAGGCAGTCCTTGCTATACACAGTAGTACAGGACTATAAAAATAACTGCATGCTAAAATTCTCACACAATCTTAGTAATGGGAAAAATTACAATTAGCCTGTGACCTTTAAAAACTTGTCAAAACAAAAACTCTTAGAACCAGAAACTAATGTTTAGTGATCCTAAGTAACATAAAATGTTTCTAATTTTGACCTCTCTTTATTAATTTTCAAAAAATTGTCAAACTAAGGTCACGAACCATCAGGGAAAAAAAATTCCAATATAGGTAAGAGAAGCATGAAACTTCATGTTTTACATTTAGATTCTTATCGCCAAAGAAACAGTAATCTCAAGATATCAAGAGACAGAAATAATCAAAATGTGATTATTCAAATGATGTAGCATATTCCGCTTAGCTGAACAATCTGTTTAGTTTCAAGTTAGCACTTAGCCATTTAATAAGAAATGGCATTCAGATGAATTATAAAAGCACGAGGAATAGGCCGGGCATGGTGGCTCATGCCTGTAATCCTAGCACTCTGGGAGGCCAAGTCAGGAGGATCACTTGAGGTCAGGAGTTCGAGACCAGCCTGGGCATGAGTGAGACCCCCGTCTCTACTAAAAATAGAACAATTTAGCCAGCCATCTAAAAATAGAAACAAAAAATTAGCCAGGGGTGGTGGTGAGTGCCTGCAGTCCCAGCTACTTGGGAGGCTGAGGCAGGAGGATCCCTTGAACCCAGGAGTTTAAGGTTGTTGTGAGCTGGGCTGATGCCATGGCACTCTAGCCCAGCAACAAAGCGAGACTCTGTCTCAAAAATAAATAAATAAATAAATAAAAGCACTAAATATATACATGCATTTGGGGATGGGAAGGATGGAGATTCTTCTTAAAAAGGCACTGAACCTAGAAGCTATAAGTAAAATGATCAGTTAATTTTACCTCATTAAAATACAAAATTTATGTAAGACAGGATACCAAAACAAAAATCAATAGACTGAGAGAAACTATAATACATATAAAAGTCAAAGGATTAGTAACAATATACATAAAAAGCTCCCACATATCATTAAGAAAAAAGTCCATAAAAAAAGCACGAACATGCAAAGGCAATTCACAGCCAATAAATATAAGTTCAACCAAATACAAGATACCTTTTATCAGGCTACCAAAGATTTAAAAGGAATACAGTATCACTACTCTACTACGCATGAGGGAAAACTGGTAATCTCAGGCTGTTGGTGGGAAAACTGACAGAGCCTTCCAACCAGACCCCCTCCAAAAAATCCTTTTCTGAGCTCTATTTGGCAATATGCACCAAAATTTTAAATAGTTATTACCACTTGATTCAGCAATTTCATTTCTAGGAATGAATCCAACAGAAATACTTGCATGTGTTCACAAAGAAATATGTATGAAGATGTCCTAAATAGCAACTTCTGTAATGTCAGGGACAAAAAAAGGGGAAAACAACCTAACCACACATTTGTAGGAAAATTATACATTTTCATACAACAGAGAACTATGTTGTCATGAATAGACTTCTACGTAATAAAAGTGCAAGATTTCTGGCACATAAATATTTAGTAAAAAAAAACCCTGAGGAATAATATATTTTTAAAAGACCCACACACTCCTATACATATACATAAAAGATAATAAAGCAAAAAGTATAGAAGTTGTGCCAAACTTTTTATTAACGGAAAGGTTTGATGAAGGTGGAGTTCTATAATTTTTTATTTTATGTAATTCTTTCATATTGTATGCCTTTTTATGAATTCAGCTATTCTTTTCTAAGTTGCACCAAACAGACAAAAACCTGAATCTAATCATACCTCTGGATCTGCTTGCAGGTTTGCAGGAAATTCAGGAATGGAGGACCCTATTAAACGGTACCATGGGGACACAATAATAATACCCAGATTTGGGAATGCTACAGGAAAAACATTTATTTCAATCACAAAAACAAGGAAAAGAAGTCAGAAGGGAACCTACAGATTACAAGACTTCAGAAATAAGCAAATTCATTGCAATGTGTGGACTGTATAAAGAAAATGAGTTCAAGCAGGAATAGGAAAGGAAGCACTGATGTGACAAGAGAAAGAAAAGTAAAAACCAAGCCAAAGAGAAAAAAAAAGAAGTAGACTATTCAATACAGGCATACCTCAAAGATACTGCGCGTTCTATTCCAGACCACCCCAATAAGGCAAATATCACAATAAAGTGACTAACAAAAGTGTTTGGTTTCCCAGTACACATAAAAGCTATGCTTACACTATACCACAGTCCATTAAATGTACAATAGCATTATACCTAAACAATGTACATACCTTTACTAAAAAATACTTTATTGCTAAAAAAAAAAACTGCTAACAATCATCCGAGCTTGGCTGGGCACGGTGGCTCACGCCTGTAATCCTAGCACTCTGGGAGGCGGAGGCGGGCGGATTGTTTGAGCTCAGGAGTTCAAGAACAGCCCGACCAAGAGCGAGACCCCGTCTCTACTAAAAAAATAGAAAGACATTATCTGGACAACTAAAAATATATAGAAAAAATTAGCCGGCCATGGAGGCGCATGCCTGTAGTTCCAGCTACTCGGGAGGCTAAGGCAGTAGGATTGCTCGAGCCCAGGAGTTTGAGGTTGCTGTGAGCTAGGCTGACGCCACAGCACTCACTCTAGCCAGGGCAACAGAGTGAGACTCTGTCTCAAAAAAAAAAAAAAAAAACAAACAATCATCTGAGCCATCAGTGAGTCACAATCTTTTTGCTGGTGAGGGGTCTTGCCCTGGAGGTTGATGCCTGCTGACTGATCCGAGTGGTGGGTGCTGAAGGTTAGGGTGGCTGTGGCAATTTCTTAAAATAAGATAAAAATGAAGTTTGCCACATCGATTGCCTCTCCCTTTCACAAAAGACTTCTCTGGGGCATGTAACAACATTTGATACCATTTTACCCACAGCAGAAGAACTTTAAAATCTGGAGTAAATCAAATTTGGAGCACCTTGCTGCTGCTTTGTCAACTAAGTTTACGTAACATTCTAAATCCTTTGTTGTCACTGCAACACTGTTCACGGCATCTTCATCAGGAGTAGATTCCATCTCAAGAATCCACTTTCTTTGCTCCTCCGTAAGAAGCAACTCTTTATCCATTTAAGTTTTCTCATGAGACTGCAGCAATTCGGTCACATCTTTAGGCTTCACTTCCAGTTCTCTTGCTATTTCCACATCTGTAGTGACTTCCTCCACTGAAGTCTTAAACCTCTCAGTTATCCACAAGAGCTGGTATCAACTTCTTCCAAATGACATTTTCACGCCCCCCCCCCATGAATCGCGAAGGCTCTTAATGGCATCTAGAATGGTCAATTGTTTCCAGAAGGCTTTCAATTTACTCTGTCCAGATCCATCAGAGGAATCACTGTCTACAGCAGCTATAGCCTTACAAAATGTATTTCTTAAATAAGAAGACTTAAAAGTCACAATTGCTCCCTTGATCCACAGGCTATGTATGAAATGGATGTTTTAGCAGGCATAAAAACAACATTAACTCCTTACACATCTCCATCAGAGCTTGTGGGTAATCGGGTGCACTGTCGATGAGCACTTTGAAAGGAGTCTTTTTCTTAGCAGTAGGTCTTAACGGTGCACTTCAGTAAACCATGCTGTAAACAGATCTGCTGTCATCTAGGCTTTGTTGTTCCACTGGCAAAACAGATTTAGCATCACCCTTAACAGCCTCAGGATTTTCAGAATGGTAAATGAGCATTGGCTTCAACTTAAAGCCAACAGCTGCAGTAACCCCTAACAAGAGAGTCGGCCTGTCCTTTGAAGCTTTAAAGTCAGGCATTGACTTCTCCTTTCCAGCTATAAAAGTCCTAGATAGCATCTACTTCCAATAGAAGGCTTTTTTGTCTATGTTGAAAATCTGTTGTTTAACGCAGTTGCCTTCATCAGTGACCTTAGCTAGATTTCCTGGTTAACCTGCTGTAGTTTCTACATCAGCCCTTGCTGCTTCGCCTTGCACTTTTCTGTTATGGAAATGACTTCTTTCCTTAAACCTCATGAACCCACCTCTGCTAGCTTCCAACTTTTCTTTTACAGCATTGTCTCCTCTCTTAGCCTTCAAAGAATTGAAGAGAAGTAGGTCCTTGATCTGGATTAGGCTTTGGCTTTAGAGAATGTTATGGCTGGTCTGATCTTCTATCCAGACCATTCAAACTTTCTCCGTATCGGCAATAAGGCTGCTTTGCTTTCTTGTCATTCATGTGTTCGCTACAGTAGCACTTTTAATTTCCTTTAAGAAGTTTTTCTTTGCATTCACAACTTGGCTAACTGGTGTAAGAGGCCTAGCTTTTGGCCTATCTTGGCTTTTCACATGCCTTCCTCACTAAGCTAATCATTTCTAGCTTCTGATTTAAGGTAAGTTATGCAACTCTTTCTTTCACTTGAACAATTAAATGCCCCATAGGGTTATCGATTGTCCTAATTTTCATACTGTTGTGTCTCAGGGAATAGGGAGGCCCAAGTAGAAGACAGGGAACAGATAGTTAGCAGAGCAATCAAAACACACACACAAAACATTTATTAAGTTCATCGTCTTACATGGGTGTGGTTTGTGGTACCCCTAAAGAATTACAATAGTAATACCAAAGATCACTGATCCTAAAGCAGCATAATAGATGTATTAATAAAGAAAAATTCTGAAATATTGTGAGAATTACCAAAATGTGGCACAGAGACACAAAGTGAGCGCAAGCTATTGGAAAAATGGCACTGGTAAGACTTGACGCAGGGTTGCCACAAAGCTTCAATTTGTAAGAAATGTGTCTATGAAGCACAATAAAGCAGAGAACAACAAAATGAGGTATACCATACTTAGATAGAAAGACATAATTTTACACAGTTCTATAAATGTGATCACACATTGGGTATGCACATAGAAACAAACTTAAAACATTTTAAACAATAAAAAGCATATTCGGATCTTGCAGTGGTTCACGTCTATGATTAAGAACAATGAACATTAATAGAGAGTATCGTGAAGGAAGACACTTGTAGCAATTGAAATTTAGGTTTGAACACCCCAAATACAACAAAGAACCGACATTTTCAGTACATAAAAACATATTTGACATATATGCTTTCAAAAGTACTTTTTCTACAAAATAAACCATGTAACAATCAAGCACGATTTAAATAAGAAAGAAAGGAAAACTTGGTATAAGCTAACTACATACCACGGAGTCCCAGGAATCGGAGTAGTAGCGACTGGCTTTGCCTTCTGGGCAGCCTTTTCTTCTTCGGTCATTTCTTCTTCTTTGGGCTCCTATGCGAAATGATATTACTCCCATTTAATTACTATCACAAAACTATACTTGAATAGTCCACAAAAAAGAGGGTAACTGCAAACAACTCCAAGTGCAACCAGCACAAGGTCTGTTGCTAGAAGAGGAGGGGGGACTTCAAATAGAAATTTCTAAAAAAAAAAAAATCTAAATCCTTGCCCACAGAGGAATTTAATTTCACAGCAGCAGAACCCAGCAGCTGCATCTGGTCTTCTCTCATAGACTCACTAACCATGTGATTAGGAGCAGAAATGGAGAATTACACTATAAAGAATTAGAGGAGATCTCTTCATTTAACATTGTTTCTGATTTCTGCTAACTGTCCTACTACTAAAATATGACTACCACTAGTCCTTTACTGAATCAAGGAAGCTTCCGAAAAGCAACTCTTTTAGTGCTATAAAGAGATCACTCCATGCCAGAACACAACAGTAGAGAGGACAGATAAAATGTATCCAACATTCTCCAAATATGAAGTTACACTTATGATTTTAACATGTACCAGTCTCTAAGTCAAGATGTTGGAGGGCAGGGTGTGGTGGCTCATGCCTGTAATCCTAGCACTCTGGGAGGCCGAGGTGGGAGGATCACTCAAGGTCAGGAGTTCAAGACCAGCCTGAGTAAGACAAACCTGGTCTCTACTAAAAATAGAAAGAAATTAGCTGGACAACTAAAAATATATAGAAAAAATTAGCTGGGCATGGTGGCACATGCCTGTAGCCCCAGCTACTCAGGAGGCTGAGGCAGGATTGCTTAAGCCCAGGAGTTTGAGTTTGCTGTGAGCTAGGCTGATGCCATGGCACTCTAGCCCAGGCAACAGAGCAAGACTCTGTCACCAAAAAAAAAAAAAAAAAAAAAAAAGACGCTGGAGATCAAGTCCAAGCTCTGGTCCAAGGCCCTTTCTTTCTATGGGCTTCAGTTTAGTGTAAGAAGTAATTTAATGAAATTTTCAAAGGAAAAATTGAATTAGAAACTTCAAAGAACCCTTAGATTTCAAAAATCAAATTCATAACAATTATTTAAAAATACATCAAACAGGTATTTGGTTACAAGTAAATTGTACCAAACAACGTGGCTCCCAGCTTAATGGGTTGTGGCCCTTTACCTCCTTTATCTCCTTTATAGGCTCTTCTTTAGGATCCTCCTCCTCTGTCTCCATTGGAAGAGGTTCTTCAGAAGGTTCTTTAATTGGCTCTTTAATCTTCTCTTCTAATTTTTCTATTAAGAAATTAAGATGATATCACTCAAAAGTTTTGATATAATTTTCTAAGAACATTCAGAGAATAAGCAGTTAAGATATTCCATTTCTAGGTATTAACCATAAAGATAAAATGTCCTTCCTTGTAATATCATTGATGTGACTCTAGTGTAATACTCAGCTTCAAATATCTTGCTATAACAGTCAGGAAACTGTCTTTAAAGAAAACCTACCGACTTCAAAAGGGCATAGAGTCTTTCGGGACATTCATATCATTTGTAGCAATGATTCATTTTGCTGAATGGGATAAGATATAATACTAAGATACTTAGAAACAGAAATAGGGCATTGTGATATAGAAAATTATGAGTCTTCCACAACATCTAAGGATCCAAGGGCCTAATTCTTTTCCTTCCTTCAGAAAATATAAAATATATAGTTCGTTTCCTTCCTGATCAGTACTATCGATCTCAATAAGGATAATAATTATACAATAATTAAAAAATTCCTGACAACAGTAAAAATATATACGTATAACTTAATTTTTCCAAATGGAAAAAAATGATGATAAACATTTAAGTAGAACTGGCCTTTTAAATAAATACGTATTTATCAATTCAGTAGAAATAAATAATCCCACAAATATGTTAAACTGGAAAATCCCTCAAACTCTTAAAAAGAAATTAACTCAGAATTTCAAACAGCATTCTACTTATTATAGTCATATCATGTCCCAAATCATTATAACCGATACCTTTTTCCTTTAGTTCTTGGGGTTTTTCCCAGGTTGATTCCAATGTTCTATTATTATAATAATATGTCTTCCCATCTGCTGTTTTATATTCAGTCCACTCAGAAACTGCTGTTGCTCCAGCTAAGGTAGCAGGTGAAGCTGCAATAGCAACCTGGGGATGTATCATGGGTACAATAGGAGGGGCCATTCCTGGCAATACACCTAAAAAAAGAATAATAAAAAATTAGATCCAAGTATCAAACTGCAATACAAAATAAAACTCTAAAATATGGACTGAATCTTTCTATTAAATGTTAATAAATGAATGGACCAGTTGGAACAAAAAAATCATATAAAAAGATGGTTTAAATATTACTTAATTCTACTCCTCTGGTTTTTTAGTTCTAATACCTAAATTCAATGAGACACAGAAATTAAACCCAAGAAGCACTTTAAGGACAGTCAGAAATTTGGGTCTCACATGACAAAGTCTTAACATAATAAATTATAAAAGTCATGGTATATTCTCCACTTATGAATAGAAAAATATGTTTATAAAAATAGTTTCTCAAATTCTAATGAAATCAAAACAACATATTTACTGAGCACATTTCTTGAGGCAAAATTATTTTTTAGTTCTAAAATACCCAAGAGGGTATGAATAAAATTCTCAGTTTTAAAGCAAATGACTGAGTTTATCAAATCTAAATGATTAAGTCAGATATCCCCGTAAACTGTGTCAATTTACTCTTTTCCTAAAGAAAGCAAAGCTGCTTCTACTTTTTAGAAGACAAGCCAAGATTTTTATTTTTTTGCAATATAGCCAAATATAAGCTAAATATAAGCTGATACTACATAAATAAAATACTATTAAAATAAGGATACATGAATCAAAATTGGGGGGAAAAAAAATCCCCAAATCCTACACTAGAATTTAAGTTTCAGGTAGTTATATTACTTCAATAACTTTAAAATGTAAATGTTTACTACACACACAAATAATCACACACATATACTCACTAGCATGCAAGTATAATCACATCACTTTACACATGAAAATGATTTTTTTATATTTAACTTAAAAACACACATCTAAAGTAAAATAAAATGTTATGAATATGAGAATGAAGTTGTTTACACTTATTACATAAATTAAGATATAAAGTGATCTGACCTTATTTGCTTTTGTGAACCAAAGAAGCTAATACTACAGGCAATTGGGAAAATTAAGTGTTGGCCAAATATGACGACTGCATTTATACTGCTCATTAAAAAGAAAAATATAAAAAAATCCACTCACTTGGGCAAAAGAATAAATAAAAGGATAAACAACAACATTCACTACCATGCCAACTTACAGACAAAACAAACTAAGATGGTTTTAAAAATTACCGGTCTTGGTGGTAGCGACTGTCTTTACATACGGGCAGCTGACTATTTGCATCATTGCTACACCTGTAAAATGGATAAGCAAGCATACGTTGGAAAGCTGCCATTGTATGTCAGCTACCACTGGGATTCAGGGAAATAATTTAAGACTACAATTTAGAATGCTATTTCTAATGAAAAAGACCAAGAATGGAGCAAAATTTCTTTTTGTTTGACATTTTGTGGGAAGTGGCACCAAATTCAACGATACCAATCTTAAACAACAGCATCAATTACCTTTTTATCAAACCAGCTCTGATAGTATTTGAAGGAGTCTCAGGACTTTAAATTCAACAAAACAAAGCCCCTTCATTACATATACGTAATGAGTTCTCATGTGGGACATTTTCCCACAGGACATCAAACTCATGCTGCTGTTGCTTAGATACCAGTGAAAGGCAGATGCAGCATGACACTGACAAGACACTTCCTCTATGCTGTTGCTAAGTTGAAACTACATGCAGGAGCTGAGGCATGGAGCACGACCATGCAGAAGTAGAAAAGGAATAAGGACAAAGAGCAGTGGTAGAGATAGGAAGAAAGTAAGGTATGAAATGGATCCAAATGTTCCACTGCAAATAATATTTTAAATAAAAGAAAAGGCAAAGATGAAGAGGAGGGAAGCATTCAATTAACGGCAAAATATCCATCTTTAGTGCCTCCTCTATGGAATCCCATGGGCTTGGAACACCGTGGAGGCAGGCTAAAACATTAAGAACATACAGCCTCTTTAATATCATTAGTGACTACATGGGCTGATGTCTGCGGAAACCTCTATCATTCAAGCTGGCTAAAGAAGTAGCACCTGTATTAAAGAACGGAAATTACGTACATTTCTTAGTAGAATGAAGGCTCATCATGATGCATTACAATGGTGATTAAAAAAGGGAATGAAAGGAAAAGCTGGAAAACTAAGGCTGATTAACTGAGGAAACTCAAAATTAAAAGTGACCTTTAAATTTTTATAAATGGAAAAGGCTGAAGTCCGAAGAAAAGTGTAGCGGAAATAATTTTTATTTTTTCAGCTGAAAAAACTTAGTTGGGTACCCATAAAACTTAAAACTAATAAACTATTTTCCCCACTAAAGAATAGGAAAAGAAATTTCTCCTAACTCAGAGACTAAAATTTATATACAATGCAACTATGATCACACACACACACAAAAATACTGCCAATTTCTGGAAAATGCCTTCAATTTCTTAATTGCTATCTTATATAAAGAATACTAAAGCTAAACTTTCTATTAATATGAACTCTTAAAACTAAAATAAAAACACTGAATTGGCAGGCATGGTGGCTTATGCCTGTAATCCTAGCATCTTAGGAAGCCAAGGCAGGAGGATGGCTTGAGGTTGGGAGTTCGAGACAAGCCTGAGCAAGAGTGAGACCCCCATCTCTGCTAAAAATATTACTAGAAAAATAAGCTGGGGGTGGTGGCACACGCCTGTAGTCCCAGCTGCTCAGGAGGTTGAGGCAGGAGGATCGCTTGAGCCCAGGAGTTTGAGGTTGCAGTGAACTATGATGACGCCACTGTACTCTAGCCCAGGCAACAGAGCAAGACCCTGTCTCAAAAAAATTTTTTTAAAAAAGAAAAATTTGGTTAGGGAAGTTACACCACGTAGTAAGTTTAAATTTGTATAAATACTGCCACCTGCAGGATCACTCAACCTATGAAAGCTAGCACTAGAAATTCAATTCATAAGAATATGTGAACTTTACACTCAAAGACTATTCTCCAAAACCATCCTCCAATAAATAATTTTAACTATACAATCTGAATAGGATAAAATCAAACCTATTCATATTTAAGTTTAACTGCTTTTGTTAATAAACAATTGGGCCAACACAGAACTCTTCTATTTGACTATCAAAATACAGACCATACTGAAAGGTCATGTTTTTTCTCAGGCTAAAAAGATAAACTCCATATCTTATTCCTGTATTTTACCTAATTCTTCCACTCCTTCCTTTCATCTTATTTACGATTTCCTTAATCATCCTCATTAAAGCCAGACAATGCTATATCAAATAGAATTTAAGGCTCCAAGACAAATTACATATAAATCCCTCCAGTTCACCTTATTGCTGAGTTGAAATACAGAGGGAAAAACAGAGATCTCATTGTACAGGTAACCGACGACGATTTGGAAAGGAAAAAAACAAGTCATCTTTGTCCTTGTTTTTCACTAAACATCTTTTAGGACTGAATTAAAAGGGAAGATAAAAAAATGAATGAATATTGATATCAAAAATGCCTTAATATATAAACACATATTAATATCACTTTCTATAAGACACTAGGCTCCCTCTCCAAAGAACCTTGGTATTTGAATAAAATATTAACAGACTATCCAATTCAGGTTCTCTTCCAATTAACCTATGAAATGTCACTAATGGTTGCCATTTATTGAATGCCTTTTACTGCCAAACTTCACAGGTACCACCTCATCTGGCAACCCAAATGGTCATCACCACCTGTCCTAAATTTTTTAATGATGGGGCAAGGGTCAGGGGAGACCATGACATCAAAATGCACCTATAGCTGGAAGGATTCTATTGTGACAATGTTCCACTTCTACAGAAATGAATTTTGCTACTCTGTTACTTTTCACCCATTGGTCCTAGTAAGAACCACTAAAGAAAAGCAAAAGTCCTTAAAATAACAGCCTTTGAAAATACTTTGACAACATTTTCATGCTACCTACCTCTCAATCTTCTCTCTATAGAATTAACAACCCCAGCTCCGTCAGATCACTCAGAATACAGGATCTGGTCTTAAAACTGTCTTTAACTCCAAAAGCAGACCAAGATTGCAAAAAGAGGTTGACAAACGTCAAGCTATTCCACATTTATCATTTAGTTTCCTATAAAAATTATATCCGGAGGAAAATATCCAGCTGCTTGCCTTAAATTTAATTTAGAAAAAGGATAATCCTTAATATTAAAGAAAACATTTTGAGTTTTCTTATTTTTAAATTGAGTTTCTTAAATACCATATATTAGGCATTTAATTATCGAACACTACATCAACAATGTGTAAAAGGTTTTTCTATCAAATCAAAAAACAAACAACAAAAAACTAATTCTTAAAATTTTTGTTTCTTTTTTGCCAAGGTATATCTGAAAGTATGCTTTACAAAGCAGTCACAAGTAAAAAGACAACTAGAGCAATAATAATAATTAAGATGTATGCAAATACAAAATAGCTGTATCACAACAATATTCTCACACAGAAACTAATATAGTAAAGTGGCAATAATAAATAGTGGGCAGAATGTGAATTTTAGAGACAAAAGGCCTAGGTTCTATTCATCTTTGCTACAAACTAGCCCTGTGCATTTGACCTCTCTAAGGTATCAGTATTTTCAACTATAATACAGGAGAATGAACCATAGATCAAGGATTAAATGTTTCTGACAACAGCAAATGCATTCGAATTTAGACTGCCGAACACTATCACTGTTTAATCCCTATGGTAAGAATTCTACTCCATAATCTTCTAAGTCCTTCTCTAATCTTAATGATTTATCTTAAGACAATAAAACACATGAATTCACCATAATAATTAAACTGTTAAATGATGCATGTTATGTTGTATACTGCAACTGCTACAAGGCAATGTTTCTATTTTATATGAATTCTTTTTAATAGTTAAAAGTAACTCACGTTTTCTTCTCAGTGTTAATACAGTTATTAAGAGCGTGGTATCTGGATCTGGAGGTTATGGGCTCAAATCCTAACAGCATCACTTATTAGCTATGTGACCTTGGGCAAGTAATTTAACCTGTCTGTGTACCTACCTCATAAAATGGTGTGAAAATTAAAGGAGTTATGCATGTAAAGAGCTTAGAACGGTGCTCTAGATATAACTCATTCAACTTGTGTTAGCTATTATGACTTGTCATTTCTCAACTTCATACACTCAATCCCTTAAAATATTGCATTTAGAACATATTTACATGAAAAGATGATCATTTTTAATTGAGGCCATTATCCAAAATAAGTGTAGCTTTAAATGTGGCTCTAATTTTAAGACATGTAAACAACAACAAAAAAAAGACATTTACCAAAACTTAAGAGAAAATATTGCAGTTAGCCATGAATCTTTCAAAAACGTTTCAAACAGGTGAGATTCAAGGCAAATTTCAAACGCAACAGACACATGAGAACAAACTAACTGACAAAATGGAAACACAGCTGGAAAGACCATTATAATCTGTTGGTTTACCTGGAAGTGGAATTGGCATGCCAGGAAGGGGAACACGAAACGGAGGTACCATTACTGGTGGAAAAGCAGGTATTGCGGCTGCTGGTTGAGGTACTGAATGAGGAACAGCAGGAGGTAACGTCTGGGGGTGCGGCTGGGGAACAGTTTGCACAGGTGTGGCTGTAGGAGCAGGAGCTGAAACACTAACTGTAGGCGTGGCAACTGAAACAGCAGAACTTGGGGTCTGATCTTGTGTTGTGGGTGCTGATAAGAGATAAAACAAAAAACATGTATCACTCCTTCATAAACCACTTTACTACATCCATTCATCATTCACTCATTCAGTAATTTAAGTATTTAAGGGCCCATTCCATGCACTGTAAGAAAATTGTCAAAAGGTCTTATCTTCAAGAAGCATGAAAGTAGTCAGTTAAATGAAACATAGAAAATAACTAAAATACAAAGTGAAATGGGATAAATGCATAGAAGTACAAATCAAAACCCAAAGAGTATTCATAACTGTGAGAGGGAACAGAAAATTTTATACTGAGATGATGAGCCTTAAAAGATTAAGATTCAACAAGGAAAATGGGGGAGTGGAAGGAGAAAATAAGCAAGTACTGGGAAAAGTATGAATAAAGGCAGAAGAGTAGAGATCAAAAAGAACTGTCTAGAAAATTGAAGGTAAGCAGTTAACTAGTGAAACAGTAGGCATACCCACAAAACCAGTGAGTTATGGCTAGAAAGGTAGGCCAGAGGCAGAAAACAAGAAGGCTTGAACAAAAGGCTAAGGAGTCTGTATTTACCGGGTAGGGAAAAAGCAGAACTTATGTACATGTAGAGAAAATGATCTAGAATACACACCGATATACGCTAACAGTAGTTACCTCTATGTATGCCTTTTACTTTTTACTATATATATATGCTTCATTAGAGTACGAATTTTTTATAAGAATGCATTCACATGTTACTTGTGTGATTTCATGAAGGTAAAAGGAGCATGGGGGAGGAAAACTAAAGGTTTCTGTATGGAAGAGTAATAATTAGCGTTCATTTGATGAATTAACCTGGCAGATGCACAGGAAGAAAAGGAAGAACAGAGGTGAGAAAATCAATCACAACATTACTAGAATTGTCCAAGCAAGGAAGAACAGAGAGAAAAAGATGCAAATAACTAATGACTGACTGGACATGAACGAATGGAGTCAAAAACAACTCAGGTTTCCATTGTGAGAGATCAGGAAGATGTGAAATTCAGGATAATTTGGGTTCTGCTGATACATTATTTTTAAATATAAAAAAATAAAATATTTCATCCCTAGTAATTACATTTAAAATCAAACTGACTAAAAAATAAATAAAATCCATATTTTGTACTTTTAAAAAAGTTTCATTTCTCACATATTACAAAATATCTTTGTTGTTTATTCATAACACATCTAGTTGCAAAATAAAATTCATTTTGGAAATTCATTGGTAACAAATACGTCACCGTTTTTCTTGACGTAAAGAAAAAAGTATCAAACTCTACCTGTATTGGACTAAGAATGAATTTATCAAATTAAATGAAATAAAAACAATGCTTTCCCAATCTTTACGCCAATGTTATTCTAAGCAAAAACACACTGTTTAATACAAACCACCCAATAATCCATCTGACAACAAAATCTGTCAGTATCTTTTTCCAGCTTCTAATAATGAAAAACTCACTTAGGCTGGGAAGACGTGAGCAATGTCATACTTGTTAATGAGGGACTCACCTTGGCTAAATAGACAGCAGGGCCAAACAAGTATCTTCAGCGGCCCAGGAATGAATTGTTGGTCTAGCATAGACCTAGCCTTAGGGTACAGTATCATATTAATATAATTTTATAACAGTGTGAAAAATACAAATTACATGCAACATTTGCCCAGTCCCATACATATATCATTTAGCATTTGTAATCTACTGTAATGGCTAAAAACATTCTAGTTATTCTTCCCTACTTTCCTGAGAAGTAGGACTTCACCATCGTTTTTCACAAACTTGCACAAAATGAGTTTATGTTCACCTGGGATTAAAATACAGATAAATCTTATATTTCCTTTTAGTCCCATTTACCCATAGTTCCATGCTGCAGTTCATGGAATTAAGTTTTTTAAAAGTATTATAATAGTATTCAGATAATTACTAAAATTATGATCCAAAGTAATTATAGTCAGGAAAATCAAATAAGTTATAAGGGTCTCAAATTTCAAGTGGAAAGGAACACTAATGGAGATAGCAAAAAGTATTCACTCAATCCATTCCTCTTACTTTCCAGCACAGGAGTTTCTGAATTTGATTAGTGGCCATGAGTCATGATAGGAAGGAATAAAAGGAATGAAAGAATTAAATGGGAAACTGGGAGAATAGTATCTAAGACTTTATTGGGTAAATTCCTGCTAACTCCATTTGTTAAAATAACTAGTGAAGTACTAGGCCTCAAAATATACTATTAACCCAGCTTCAGATCTTAACTACAAAAGTATTAAGACTATAGTATGACAACACTGTGATACTGCACCAAGTTAAACAGAAATAGACATCAAAATATCAGACATCAAAATTGATGTTTAAAAGCAGTAAAAAGAACATGATTTTGCATTTTGTTCTCAGAATAAAGGCCTCCCAATCACTAAAGGACAGTGCAAAAAATTACAAATGGGATTTATTAATGCAATAGTTGATAATCACAAGATAGCTATGAGCTTACTCACAGACCACTCAGATAACAGAAATGGAATATATACAGGATGGTGAAAATACCTGCTAACCACCTTCCTTAAACAAAATAAAGTGCTACTATTTCTCCTTCCTAAGGCGGAGAAGAAAATTTAAGCAACACAGAACCTCTACAGAGAACTACATTGCTTTTATTAATCCCCTTCTCCCATGGCTGCCGCAGGTACCCATAAAAAGTGGCAGTTTTCTGCCTTGCCACACAGGTCTTTGAAGCACTAAGCCTATAAAAATGTAAAGACCCTCAACAAGCTAGCTAGTACAACTGTTATATTTCTATATCTAAATTCACCTCAGCTAAAAAAGAAAACAGATTTGTAAAGCACTATTTACGTTTTCCTGTTAAGTACATTTCCGCCCCCACCCCAAGATGTCTAAAAAATATTAAGTAGGGTCTTTAAAAACTGTCTCCATATTACATGCACCTTAATTCTTCAGTTATTTCTTATATCAGTAAAATAAATTCAAATTTGAATCCACTGCGATTAAATGATTTTCATATACATATTTTTTACACACTAATAATTCCCAAGTCCCTGAAGCTACCAGGAAAAAGTAAAAAATCTTTTTTTTCCTTATTCTTATCTATTATCCAGGTAGTAAAATAACACAAATTATAATTCACCCTATCGGGATAGTTAAGTATCTTTAGAACAGTACCATAACAAATAATGAAATCAAAGTCTTTATTTAAATACTTTTGGGCTCAGTTTCAGCCTGCAGAGTAAATAGTAACATCCACATACCAAAAAAAAAAAAAAAAACCAAAAAAAGCAGAATAAGTAATATAGATATTAATGACAATCTTTTAAGCAAATTAATAGATTCATCCCTCTCTTCATCCCTGAAATTGGCCATTAATCAACTCTCATTTTTAGAAAAGATCTAAGCCTTGGACCTCTGTAACATTATACCTAAAAATTCTCTTGCCTTTCTGACTGCTTCTACTATAACTCAATTCATGTGCCTGCATCCCACTCTAGGACCTACATATCCTGAAAGAGATTACTGAGAAGTTCCTAATAAATAAAAGTTCCTGATTTCAACACTGCCCACCCCCCTCAAAAGAACTGCCAAAAAAACTTCCAAAATACTGTATATACAGGTCCCCTAGTGCCTGTCTCATCCATTTGCCCAGTTCTTAAGACCCTTCAAAACCCAGTCTCTTAATCTATTAACCAATATAAACCCTCTCACCTAAGAACAGTTTCCTAGCAATCCAATAAACTGTAATTATCCTCATTTCCTGACCTTTGTTCATGCTGTTTCTCCTATCTGAAAATCTTTTCCTTCCTTCTGAACCTACTCAAATCCTACACTCCATATCCTTCATGATAAACCTCAAAACCCATGTGGTCCGCCCACTCATCTCTCCACTTCTCCAATTCTTACATCTTTCATTTTCACTGTATACTTCTACACAC
>RJWJ010027769.1:0-21925 GCA_004363605.1 Indri indri
GTCTGCCCCCAGGTTCAGCTCAGAAAGATCAGCTTAGTCAGGGCACGCTGCACACAGGCAGCACCCTGGACAGCGCCATGGACCACTGCGCCGAGGGCTCCCTGCCAACCTTCTCTGTGGAGCCCTCCTCGGGCATCGTACCTGCGGGGAAGACACAGAAGCTCAAAGTGAAGTTCTCCCCGTTGGATGTTGGAGACTTTGAGAGCACCCTTTTCTGCCAGTAAGGAAACCTGCTCTCCAAAACCCCATCTTTGCAGGCACAAAATTCTGCAGCTCCGATCCCCATTCTGTCCAACCACTGCCCCCATTCTTTCCAACCCTAGACCCCACTACAGATTGTCACTCTTCCCTTTGGAAAGATGGACAGGGACCAGGCTTTGGAGAACAAGCCTGGTCCCTGGTCATTCTTTGTCCTGTACATCAACCCTTTCCAGATGCTTCTCCCTACCTACTTCCCCCTTAGCCACATATAGGATGCCACTAACCAACAGATGGTGACAGCCAGATGGGTTCCAGTCCTTCAGCAAGCATGATCTTGGGCAATCTTTCTTGTACCTTCTCTGAGACTTAGTTTCCTCATATGTAAAATGCAAATAATAATACCTACCTTGCAGAATTGTTGGGAAGATTAAACGAGTTAATTCACATAAAGGGCCTGGCACACAGTTACCATTATGTGGTGGCAGAGGTGGTAGAGTTTGTGGATCTGGCACATAGCAGTGAGAGAAAAGCTAATCCAATGACATCTGACAGTGAAAGTCCCTAATGTGGTACCCACGCCCAGGAAAGCTCGAAGGAGAACACACGCCTCACAGAAGAATCCCGTGAACCATGGCCTAGGGTGGCAAAGACCTATGTGAGCTGTCAGAGCCTCCTTGAACCCCGCAGTCACACCACGGAGACCCACCCCCACCCCTATGCCACCTCAGCTTGGCCCTGGGACTAAGATTATGCTCATATCCAGTTCACCTTCCCAAGGAGCTCACTCAGGATACTTTTTTGGGGATTTCCAGGTCACTTTTCATATCCCACTAAATGCCTATGAGAGGGCCCAGAGGCTAGGACTGAGCTTCCATCGCAGCAGGGAGATTTTCTCACCACTGAGGGAGGAAATAACTTGCGACCATCCTAAGGATGTTAGGTACACAGAAGGAGCCTAATTCAGACTCCTCGTGCTCAGCCCATCCATGCACTCGGGATACCGAGGTAATGTCATTGACCAAGACAGACCCAGCCTCTGCTCCCATGGAGCTGACGTGCTTGTGGATGTAATATTCATTTCCAACCAAGAGAACAACAACTGATTACAAAATAAAATAGAAATAAAAGTTATCTTATCCTCTCAGGATTCCAAACCTGCCACCTGGAGAGCAAGGTCCGGTCCTGGTAGCAAAAGGGCGAAGCTCCTTGCCCATCTGCCATTTTGACCTGAAGGACTCAGACTACATCAGCGGTCATCAGCACAACCTAGAGCTCCGAGGGTCTGGTAGTGGCGCTCTGGATCCAAACACCAGGGTGATCGAGTTCACCAGTGTGGGCGTAGGAGGGAAGAATCTCCAGTGAGTTCCTTACATTTGTATTGGTTCGATTTGTTATCAGTCAGTCCTTCTAAAGAACTCAGAAGAATTCAGAGAAATGAGCTAAACTGACTCCCAGAAGCACGGTTGATATCCTCGGGTTTGACCTGAGTTTTAGATATTTGACTTTAGAGAACTGTCACACTAAGGAAGCTGAATTCTGCCTCCTTAGTTTTGACACTGGGGAAAATTTGAAAGACCTCCACCTTGACCACAGAGGATCCTTAGGACAGATTAGCAGCAGATTGGCCTTAGCAGCATTGTTACTCCAAAGTCCAGAACCCTACCCATGCTTTGCATCCCTGGATGAGATGGAGTTTTCATTTCTATAGTAACAAAGTGCTCAGAACAGTTCTGCTTCCCAGATGGGGGGCTGCATTAGGGCCAGGTTCTAAGAAAGTTCTCTTAATCCTAAATCCCTGCTCTCACTCTTCACTGTCAATTCTTCCCCCTTGGCCAGGACCTTTACAATCCTGAACCCGACCAATAGTACCTACTCCTTCTCCTGGATCTCTGAAGAAATTGAAAGTCTCCAGAACCCGCCAGCCTTCACATGCCTTACAGAGAAGGGCTTCATCCACCCTGACAAGAAAGCTGAGGTGTGTGCAAATGAGGACCACGCAACAACCCAAGGCTTAGGTCCTTCTCACCATCTCTGCACAGCAAGTGTGCTATAGACAGTAGGTGGAATTAGAAAGAACACCCTGCCTAAGGGTGTGTCAATCAACGAGTATCTATTGAGTGGCTACCATATGCGTTGGGCCATCCTGATGAACAAGGCAGACCTGAGCTCTCCCGGCTGACTGTAGAGAAGCAGAGACCTCTAGTATTTACAGTTTTTAAAAATTGAGGTTATTCAAGCAGCAAAAGATAGCTGGACATCAATGCCGGGGCACTCTAGGACTTATGCAGTAGCATGACATAAAGGGTTATCTTTGTCCAAGGGGCTGACAATAATGAAAGGACACTGATGTGTTTTTACTTGGGTAGGCCAAAGGGCAAAACAGAAAAGTGGAGTCATGCCTGTGCTTAGTCCTAAATGTTTACACAGTGGTGTATGGCAGGGGGTCAGACTTAAAGAAATAGGAGCTTGCTCGCCAAAACAGATCTGTGGGCGCCACATCCAGTAAGTTCTGTGGAGAATCTTGAAGGTAGAAATAAATCCATGAAATAAAAATTATGACCTCAGATGCCTTCAGGAAGGTCACACAAATGAATAAAGCAGGCCAAGGGGACAATGACAGGGAGTGCTGGGCACAAGGGCCCACCAGCCACAGCACTTGTCTGGCAAATGACCACTGCACAGACAAGGGGGCCCAGGGTGGCCAACTCTCCCGAACTTTTCAGGAGAAGCCAAAATTCCAAATTTCTATGTGAATTGCCATATTTTACATATTGGTAGCTAGTTCAATATTTTTTAACACTTCCCAAACCAAACTAAACATATCTGTAGACTCTCCACCTGATTTTGATCTCTGTATCATCAGTGCCCAGCCATGCAGTTAAATGTGGCCAGATCCAGGAGCTGGGTCCACCACAGACAGAGTACCGCTTGGGTATGGCCCCATTACAGCCCAGAAATGTGTCAAAGATGAGCCCAATTTCTAGAGAGGCAAGTTTCAGAATCCATCATCTGGGGTCATGCTGGTCTTTGGGTGACAGGAGTGTCATTGAGGTGACATATCTCCACAGCACCTCCCCTGCACCACCTTGGCATTGGCATGGTCCATACATGTTAACCTGTCTAGTTCCTTTCTGGCCAAATGCCACTGTTCTTCCCCTCAGTCCTAACTGATTGATCACAGAGACTCACTCAAGTTAGTTAAATAAAGAAAAGAAAAGAAAAAGAAAGGGTCTGGGGCACCTTTTGAGATTGGACCTTCCTTCCAGGACTCTGCTTGTTTCTACCCATTCTCTCTCCACCAACCAATTTCACCATTTATTTATTTTCCAGTTGCTCTGTAACTTCCCTAAGCAGATGGGTACTGGCCTGCCATGGCCAACACACCCTCATGGTTTCCCTCACCGTTGGCTCCACTGCCGACTGGCACAGCCACTCACTTTCTAATTCCAAACTTGGGGGAGAGAAATCTGGTTGGCCCTGCTAATCATGTTGTGTTGGACTGTGTACCAGGCTGTTGACAAGCAAGTGGATTGTCTGTCTTTGGGACAGGTGCCAACTCTTTGGTCCAGCAGCTATGGTGCAACCATGCCATCCAAAGACATGGCACAAAATATGACAACTTAGCCAGCAGAGGCTGCGGGTAGGGTAGGCTCCCTTAGTAGGACATGTGGCCAGGGCAGACAGACATTGATGTTGCTGGTACAGCTGCACCTACCTGCCCTCACAGGGACTGTAGAAAGGTAGCAATAACCTAGTAATGTCAACTGCCATGACCCTGGTGCCGACAAGTCTCCAACGGCACGTGGAGTAAGCAAACACAAGCACCCATCACCACTCTGTTCCAAATTGTCTTTTTAGATTGTATTCCAGTTCACGCCTTCCCATCTGGACATCACGAAAGCATTATGGACTTTCCTAATCCCTGAACACAACATCACAGTCCCTTTCCTGCTGGTAGGCAAAACCACCGACCCGCTCATCTCTCTGGACAAGTCACACCTCAACTTCAGTTCCCTGCTCATTGGTAAGGCTGCCTTGTTTATATTTAGACTTGGCAGGATCTGGGCCAGGTCATTAGAAGCTCCAGGAGTAGCCCGGGGTGGGGAACTTCCCTGGTGCCTTCCAGAAGCAGCATGTCAGAGGGCCTCAGTCATTTTCAGAAAGCCACAAAGTATTTACCTCTCAATCTCATTTAGATCAAGTGGAATCCATCTTTTAAACCTGCACACCAATAGCTCCAGGAAATGTGGGAGCCTCGTTAAAGAACTGCCTTGGCAGATGCCTGTAGGGCCTGGACTGACTCTTGGTTTCCAGAGCCTCAGGTCTGCCCCATCCTGCCGGCATGTGCCCGAGATTATGGCTATAATTGTCTGCTTCCTGGTCTATGCCGCAGTGGCCAGATTTCTCTCGCATCTGTTCATGCATTGATTTGGTTCAACCGTCCTTTATAACCCTATAAAGCTTTCCCACACCTGTGATATCTCTTTGTGTGTGTGTGTGTGTGTGTGTGTGTGTATAGAATACAACTAAAGCCAGATGATTCTTTTAATAATTCATTACATTTTGATTTATAAAATAATATTCTTTATAGTATTTTAAGTCAACCAATGTGGTATCGTATGAGAAAAAATTAATCTCTCCCTATCCATCCTAACTCAGCCTTCCCTTTCCATCAAAGGAAACCAATGTTAACAGCTGGGTGTGTATTTTACTGATGCTCATAAGTAGGCGGGGAGATTATGGCATTTATTGAGGGTTTGAACAAATAAATGAGCAATATGGCATAAGAATAATAACATCAAGAGAAAGTTTAATCCAGGCATGCGAGGGTGACACACTTCAATATAATCATCGTGTCAATAGATTAAAGGAGAACAACCATGTGATCATATTAATATATACTGAAAATGCCTTCCCCATAAAAACCCTAACAGCAAAATAGGCATTGATGGAAAAACTTAAAGATTAACCAAAATCAAGAGGCAAATATTACCCTGTAATAAACTGCTACAATTAAAATGAGGACTTAGGCAAGGATATTCATTATCACCCTTGTTACCTGCTGGGCCACTTCAGCGAGCAGGCGGGAGGCCTCGCTGAGGGCTGCTGTTTCCTCCCCAGGCAGAGAGGCCAGGGAGCGCGTGCAGCTCATCAACAAGGAGGAGCAGGGGTTCAGTTTTGCCTTCCAGGACAACTCCCGATACTCGGAGGGTTTCGGCAACAGCCTGATTGTATGTCCCATGGAAGGCTGGATCCCACCACTGTCCAGGTAAAGAGAAACGAAAGCCTCACCCTCCCAGCAGGTCCCAGGCCTGCCAGCCAGGAGAGCCGTTTCCCTTAGAGTGCCCCATTTCTAAAATCTCTTTCAACTCTAAGATTTAGATAGTAACAATTCCATCTCTGTCCTACTTACTCTCTGGTGTTTATTTTCCTGGGGAATTATGGAGCATTGAGAATTCTACACCCATGTTCTCAATATTTTCTCTTGTATGTGTATTCTTTTCCTTGCTGTCTGCTGTGTGTGTGAATCCACAAAGCATTGCGCAGCTTTGCTGGCGTATCTTAAAAACTCATCGTAATTTGGAATTATGGTTCTTTTTCCTCGTAGTGAATCTGCTAATCCAGTGAGCTCATATTTTCTAGCAGAGTTTAATAAAACCTAGTCAGCTAATCTGCTGTCTTGTTCCCCAACCAGGTTCCCTATTGATATTTTCTTCACACCAAAGCAGGAAGGAGACGTCAACTTTAACTTGATCTGCAAGGTGAAAAAGAAAGTCCGGCCTCTGACATTAAACGTCAAGGCGGAGGGCTACAGTATGAATGCAGAGATCAAGTGCAAGGACAGGACTGGCTCCATCACTGTCTTGACTCCCAACCAGACCAACATCATCAACTTCTATGAGGTGACGATGTGAGAGGGCCTTGCTCACTCTCTCGGTCTCCACATTGACTGGGGAAGGCGGTACCAGTGAATATGAGCTGAGTCTTTCTGTTTCAAATGCCAGAGAGACCAGGAGAACAAAAACATGCCAGGAGCAGCTCCTTCCTCAGAATGTACATAGTTATGATGTGGATGCTTTTCTTATTTTATTTTTCATGGGGTAGAGAGATGGTGGGGAGGGGTAAGAATGCCTGTATTAAACATACAGGGAGGATATTTGACTACCAAGGGAGGTCTAACAATCAAATTGCCGTCTTGCTCTTGAGATATTAGGGGACCCCGACACTTGGTAGCTCTTGCTGGAATGTCTGACTGCATTAAGCTGATTATATTCAATTTACCAACATCATCTGCCATCTTTATTTCCCAAAGGAAGTTTTTTACCAACATGTTACATATCCTGACCCCAGAGAAGGGAACTCTGGGTTGCATTCACTACTCTGGTCTCTGTCTTCCAGGTGGGGTTAAATGAATGCGTCCAGTGTGAATTCAACTTTATTAACACTGGAAAGTTCAACTTCAGCTTCCAGGCAGAGCTATCTGGCTCCAAAACCCTGCTGCAGTATTTGGAATTTTCACCCATTGACAGTACTGTGGATATGGGGCAGAGTGTCCAAGCTACCCTATCTTTTCAACCACTTAAGAAGTGTGTCTTGAAGGACCTGGAACTCAGAATCAAGGTGAGACCATTTAAGATTATCCAAACACTGAAAGCACTCACAGCATGCTGACTTGGCAGGTTAATCCTCCTGTGTGTATTCCTTGTCTTCTCCACCCATCCTGAAGCTCCTGGAAGGTGGTTGTGTTAGAGACAGCCCCACAATCTCAAGCACAAAGGTCTCATCCATGGTTGGGGTGCCTGGTGAGTAAGTGCTGATTGAAAAGCAGTTGACCATCCATGCATTGGAAGACCATTCAGCCATTAGAACAAATAAGGGAGATAGATGGGCATGGAGAGAATATGTACGTTTCCCAAGATAAGTGATTGAATGAAAGACCAAGGAATGGTAATGTCAGCAGGAATGGCAGAGGACATCCAAAAAGCTGCTCTTCAATAACAATGAGAACACTGGCAAAAACTGTCATAATAAACTTTTTCAGAACTCTGGGAATTAATCACAAGCTTGCAACAATCCTAGGAGTATTTATTCAAGAAAAATGGCAGAATATTCATAAGGACAGTGAGCTTTGTGGTGGTTTAACTTGCCCTAGTCCCACCCTCCTTCCCCAGCTCTGCAGCAGCCTTGAAACCAACAATTCTGCAACTAAAGTGAAAATCAGCAATCGATCAGCCACGGGAGGGGGCAGAACAGGTTTGGAACTCCCCAAAAGCCCAACTAAGAGAATTGTCATTATTTGCCACGTCTGGAATTTCAGGGGAAACCCCCACTCACAAGGCTTGCTATTATTTGACCTGACTCAGCGTGGTCAATGTAAACAGCCTTTTCCCATGGGGCACTTGTCAAAATACAATCAGTGGCAATTGTTTAACACTGCAGCAGCCTGAGGTGGCAATGACCCTTGAGGCAAACAAGCTGACCCAAAATCTTAAAAGGAAAAGCTAGGAAAGGAGATGTCTATAGGGGTCTTTGAAAATCTCCAACATATTCCCGGAATCTAGACAGCCATGCAGGTATAAGATATGTATATCTTAGGGCTGTGCTCAGTAAAGACTGCTTAGGAGAAGGCCCTAAGTTCTCACCTCAAGCTAAACTTTTGGGAAAGCAAAAAGTGAACAATAAAGCAGAGTTGGCAACTACCTGCCTGAGTGTCAGAGGCGTGCTCCATCACACATACAGAGTCCCTCGGCAAAAGCTGGAAGACTTATTGGTGCCAGGCATTCAAAGAAATCTGTGTCCAATCATTGGCTGAGCACTAAACTAACTAAGCAGAGACTTCATTAGCTATGCATAAATAATAATATAGACTTTATAGAAAAAGTCACTAAACCAATAAAACAACTACATAAAGCAAATACACAGGAGGCTGAGGCAGGAGGATCACTTGAGCCCAGGAGTTTGAGGTTGCAGTGAGCTATGATGACGCCACTGCACTCTAGCACAGGCAACAGAGCAAGATGCCATCCCAAAAAAAAAACAAAAAAAAAGGGAAGAGTAACAACAGCAACAAACCCAGTGTGGGTGGATCTGGTTTACAGAGTTGCCATATTATATTATTTTAAATCCCTAGTTTCCAACAAAAAAATTATGGGGCATGAAAAGAATCAAGAAAGTATGACCCATACAAAGGGAAAAAAAGCATCCAATATAAACTGTTCCCAAGGAATCCCAGATGTCGAACTCACTAGACAAATACTTGAAATCAGCTATTTAAAATATATTCATAGAACTGTAGGAAACCATGTCTAAATAACTAAAGGAATGTATGAGAAAAATCTTTCACAAAATAGAAAATATCAGCAAAGAGATAGAAATTGTAAAATATATATTCTGGAGTTGAAAACTATGATAGCTGAAATGAAAAATTCAAAACAGGGGCTTGGTAGCAGATTTGATATGTCAAAAGAAAAAATCAGCAAACTTGGAGCAATGGAGATTGTCCAGTCTGAAAAACAGAAATAAAAAAGAATGAAGAAAAATGAACCAAGCCTCAGAGACCCATAGGATACCATCAAGTATACCAATATACACATAATGGAAGTCCAAGAAGGAAAGAAGAAAGAAAATGATAAAAAAAATTTCAAGAAATAATGCCCCAAAACTTCCCAAATCTGACGGAAAAAAATTAAACATCCAGAAATCGCAATGAATTTCAAATAGGATAAACTCAAGGAAATCCACACTTATACACTTCATAATCAAATTACTGAAAGACAAAGAGAACCTGGAAAGCCACAGGATTAATAGCTGGTTTCTCATTAGAAACCTTGGAGGCCCAAAGACAGGGGAATGACATTTTCATAGTGCTAGAAAAACAACTATCAACAAAGAATTTTGTATCTAGCAAAATTATCCTTTAAAAATGAAGGAAAAAACCAGGACATTCTCAGATAAATAAAAACTCAAAGAATTCATTACTAGCAGACTAGCCTGCAAAAAATAACAAGGGAATCCTTCAGGCTGCAATGAAGGGACATTAGAAGGTAACTCAAATCCACGTGAAGAAATAAAGAGCACCAGAAAAGGTAACTGCATAGGTTACGTAAAATCAGTATAAATGTATTTTTATTTATAACTTTTTTCTATCTGATTTTAAAAACAACTGCATAAAGCAATAACTATAAATCTGTACTGTTGGGCATTATATAAAGATTGGCGACCAGTCAGAGTCCCGCTAGTAAAGGAGCCGTGGGGAGCGGATGTTGGGTGGTAACTCACGGGGTCTGGCATACCTTTGGGCCTTCAAGCTCAATCACTGCTGCAAGAACAAAGCAAGAGCCAATGTAGGGTCTGATTACAGAGTAGTTTTTCTTCCATAAACAAACTTCTAACCTATTTAATCAGAATCTCTGGAGACAGAGCCCTGAGACCTATATTTGTTAAAACACATTGCTTTTCTCCTTCACCTGAGCACTTCCGTGTCCCCTCCTCCCACTTCTCCTAATCACATCCACCTGCCATTCCCTCCCCACAGATCAGCCATGGCCCAGCCTATACGTGCAGCATCTCAGGTTGTGCCGTGAGCCCCGCCGTCTATTTCTCCTTCACCAGTTACAACTTTGGGACCTGCTTCATCTACCAAGCTGGGATGCCCCCATACAAACAAACCCTGGTCATCACCAACAAGGAAGAAACTCCTGTGAGGTAAGCAGGCCTCCAGAGCCTCCAGAGGATCCTGTAGCTTTCTCTGGGTCCTATAGGTAAAGTCCTACTAAGATTAAAAAAAAAAAAAAAAAGGCAGGATTATGGAAAGAGTCAAACACAGTGGGCATGAATCCTAGGTCCCTGTCCCCACCACTAATACTGATGCTTGGATAGCTACGAGCTACTCTGCGAAACATCCTTTTCTTAAAATGCAGAGGGCAATGCCACATAGCCTAATGAGAGCTTTTATGGCCTCCATTTATTTTCCTCATGTAATATATGTGGAAACTGAGGTTTGGAAAGTTAAAACGTGAATTTTTCAGGCCTATGACCTTGCAGGAAATAGATCTGTATTGAGCCTAAGCCTTCCGGTTCAAGCGCAGCCTCTCTGCTCCACTTCTGGGATGTGCCAGGGCAGGTTTCTGGACCCCTTTCTATACCTATGAGACAGAATCTCCTGAAACTGGCCCAAAGACCTGTGTCCACTCAGAGAACTTTCCGCAGTGACGAAGTTGTTTATCTGCTATGTCCAATGCGGGGGCCCACAGCGGGTGCAGCTCTGGAGCACTTGACATGTGGCTAATGCAGCTAAGGACCTGACTGTTTTATTTTATATCATTTTAATTAATTTTAATTTAAATAGCTACATGTGTCTCATGGCTACCATATTAGGTAGCAGAGATTTAAGTTCCAATTTCAACTCTTCTCTAGCCGTGTGACCTCGGACATGGTTTTTAAACTCTCTGTGCCTCTGTCTCTTTGCCCAAAATGAGCACTCACAGTAATGCCTTCTACATAGGAAATAGCAGGAAGATTAAATCAGTTCATCTACTTACAACACTTCCTGGAATATAGGAAATGCTCAGTTATTGTTAGTGACTGTTGTTGTTATTACTGATTATTATCCTGAATATTAAATTACATGAGTATCATGTATACTAATTAAAAAGCTTATCTACCTATACTCTTCTTACAAGATTTAATGTAATCTCAGTCTTACCGCGCTTAAGGCATTGAGCTCTTCACGCTGGCCTAGCTAGAGTCCTTCTCTACACACCTGGAAGGCAGGCGAGCAGCAGTTGTGATGGAGAGGTCCAAGTGCCTTCCTGCCCATGATGCAGGGTGGGCGTGATCATCTAAGGTCCCTTCTAGTTGAGCAATTAGTAATAATTCTATAAAGTTCACCTTTATAGAATATTTCCTCTGACCTGTTTAGTGACTGCTTAAGTTGCTTTATCTCATTTAATCCTTGCAACAACCCTACGAAATAGCTATCACTACCCCCATTTTACAGATAAGGAAACAGAGACCCAGATGGGCTAAGTAATTTTTCCAAGATCACGTGGCTACTTAGTGATGGAGCCTGGCTCCAGCTCCTCCCGTCTGTGACTCCAGCACACATATTCCTCCCCACTGTGCTTTACCACCCAATTACTTCTGGAAGCACTTCCTTCTTACGAGAGGGTACAAAACCATAAGATGCATCATCAGGAAATTGAGGATAAGAGAATGAAGAGCACTGGGCAAAGTGTCATGAGCCTTCGAATTGGAGGCCCAGTTCTCCCAGGATCTCAGGACTGGATTTGGGGTCTGTAACTTGGCTGTGCCTAGGAGAACATGGGCTGGGTCACTGCCAAGGTCCCTTCCAGCTCTTAAATAACTTCTGTGACTCCAGGACAGAGGGCGGGAAATCCATCATGTCCAGCCCAGAGAGGCAAGGGGACAGCCTCCGGCCCTCTGGGTCAACCTTCTCAGAGCTTACGCAGCCTCTCTGGATGTTCTCCAGCATAGACTGCCTGTACACCAACACCTCCCACCTCGAGGTTAGCATCTGTGTTGAAGTGATAAAGCCAGGAAAGACGCTGGAGATTCCAATCATCTTTTATCCTCGAGAAAGCATCAACTATCAAGAACTCATCCCCTTTGAAATCAATGGGCTCTCACAGCAAACAGTCGAAATCAAAGGGAAGGGCACGGAAATGAAGGTAAGAGACGGGGGGGCCCTCGGGCTTGGCGCCCTCCCTCCCACGCTTCTCAGCCTCCTGTGCCCACCTGGGCCCCACACCCTTCCTCTCCCTGCACATCTCTGCCCCCAAGCTGCTCTGTCTGAGGGCAGATGATGCACCTAATAACGCAAAGGGGTGAATTGTCACATCAGACCCATTGACTCATAGGTCCTATTCGATACCAAACTTTACCATATGGAATGATACAGGCAATCACAGGCACTGGAGAAACATTCTTTTCCTTGGAGAAGCTTGAGAATATCAGACACAGGACCCCGAGTACATCCTTTCCATTAGGGCTTGTTTTTAGGTTTAACAGACAGCACTTTGAAGCAATGTACACAGACATGCATTTCAGTTATGGAACATCCTCCCTTGACACCCCCACTGATTAACCTTCTCCAGCCAGCCCCCGACCCCAGGATTATATTTGGTTAAGGGCACTCCTTCTACCCAGGCGCTCCAGATAGAAAGGGAACGGTCATACCCTGCTCCTCATCCCTTTCTTCCCGGTGTCTGACAAACATTTAAGGTGTTTGTAGGGAGTTTTTCTATTTTAGTGGACGGAGACTCTCAAGAATGCATGGGGTATTTCAGCAACCCAGGGAAAATGGAGGGGTATAATCCTGGCAGGCTTCTCGTCAAGCCATAGGAGCAACGGGACATTGCCGCCGGTGTGTCTGGACCCAAGCCAGAGGCGGTCTCTTCTGATCCCACGTATTTGTTCATTTGCTTGTTCTTTCATTTGTTCGTTCAGCACCCGTTGTGTGCTGGGCACTTTGGGTAGATCCAGAGGTGACTTAAACATGTTTTCAGACCTCCAGGAGCTCATGGTTGGTAAGGGAGACCCTCTCTTGCCTTTTTAGACAAAATGGAAGCATGTGGGCTGGATTTAAAGGGAGTTGGGGGAAGGGGTGCAGTTTAGTGACTGATGGAATGACGGTGACCAGTGGGTGTTGCTCATGGTGGCTCAGCCTGGCCTTGGCTGACGCAGACCACCGTTTTCATCAGTGCCTTAGCTGAGGCTTCAGAGTGTGTCACTTCTCTCCACCTCTACGGCTGCCGTTCCGGTCTAGGCCGTCATCGCCTCGCACTCCTCCTGCTTTCTCTCTTGCCCTCTTTCAGTCCGTTCTCCATGGAGGAGCGAGCCAGTGCACTCTCACAAGCACACGTGTGACCAGGTCACCCCATGCTTCACTGACTTTCCATTTCTCCCAGAATAAAGCCCAGTCTCCTCCTTCCCACCCAACAGTGGCCTACAAGGCCTTACAAGACCTGACCGCCTCGAAATGCATCTTCTCAGGTCCCAGCTCCCAGCCACAGGCCTTGCCGGGGCCACTCCCTCCAGCTCAGGGCCTTGCTGCAGGCTGCCTCCTGCCCTTAGGGTGTCCCCAACCCCACGCCCAGCCTGACACAAGCTGACTGGATCCTGCCTTTCCTGAGCTCTCAGTGTGAACCCGCCATCCTCAGATAGGCCTCCCCGAGCCCACGTCTAGTTTCAGCCCGTGTGCTGTGCTGTCCAGGCGCCCTGAGCTTTTCCTTCCTGTCTTTTAACCCAGCTGTAATTATGTAATTGTGGGTGAGTAGCTGTTTATGGAGTAGGTGAATGCCCTTAGGTCACTAAAGGAAAGGGAACCACTCTTGCCTCCCCAGGGAAGATGTTTCATAATACTTATTTTTCTCATTAACTCATGAACCCTTCCTCCTGCTCTCTTCCTCGCCCCACAGATTGCAGTCCTAGATCCAGCCAACAGGGTTGTGAAGTTGGGAGCCGTCCTGCCGGGACAGGTTGTGAAAAAAACGGTTTCCATCATGAACAATAGCCTCGCCCAGCTCACATTCAACCAGTCAGTTCTGTTCTCGATTCCAGAGCTCCAGGAACCCAAGGTTGGTGCCCAGGGGGACCTAGTGGCCTCTTCATGCCTCCTGATGCCAAGGATGGCCATGCTAGCAGCACTGACAGCTCACATTTCCTGTGCACCTGCGAAGTGCCAGGCCATTCTGTGAGCTTTCCACGTGCTGGCTGTCTTCATTTTCACAAAAGCAGTATGGGGCTAGTGCTTTATTATTTTCATTTTACATTCTCATTTCATTTTCATTCAATATCATTGTTCATTTACACCTCCGTTACGTACATGGACCAGTTCTCTATTTCTGCTCATTTTAGGTGTTTCTAATTGTTCTGTTACAAACAACACTGTTACATCCACGTAACGAAACCTTTGCGTGCATCCGTGAGTCTATGTGTGACGTACACTCCTAGTTAGAAGTAGGCATCTTGGGTCAAAAGGAAAGTGTGCTTCAATACACATTGCCAGTCTGCCCCCAGAAGGTCACCCCACTTTGTGCTCCCATCGGCAGTGGGAGAAAAGCCTGCTCGTTGCTCTCAGTCTGCTTCCATGGGTTCCCTGCGCACGGTCCTGGCTGCCACTGCCCAGCTGATAGTCAGCAGTATCTGCGTGGCCCTTTGAAAATGGACCGATGTGTTTCATTCCGAGAGTGGACTATATCCATTCCTTCCTGCAGTTCATTCTTATGTTTACTCAATAAACACTGCTGGGTGCTGGGAATAAGAAGGTGAATGTGGCATAGACCTTGTCTGGTGGAGTTCACAGTCTCGGGGGGTCACAGACACATCAACAATCCCAGGACTGCAGAGGAGCTGCAGAGGCAGGGTGTGTCCAGGGAGCAGGTCTGCTCAGAGGAGGCCCCAGGGGGCTGGGGAAGACCCCAGAGTGCAGGGAGCCTGGGCTGCATTTTACAGGGTGAAGAGGTGTCTCCCAGCAGACAGGTTGGGAAGGGGTGTTCCTGGTGGGCAAAGGTGTATATGCTCAAAAGGGTCAGTGCTTTTGGAAAGCTAGATGGGATTCAGTGTGGAAGGAGCGGCGGGGACCATCTGGAGATGGCAGGGTACAGAGAAATTGGCTTTGAGAGACCAGCCAAGGCCAGACACCCAGTGGGCATCTCATCCCAGGACCCCACACTGCCCACGTCACCATCCAGACGAGGAGGGAAGACTTTTGTTGCTTCCCTTCCCTCGTTAATCCAAATCAAAGCCCTCGGCTCCCCTAAAGGTTTGGCCGTACCAAATCTGCCTCCTTAGGTGGTGGGACTAAAGCTGCTAGAGGGCCCCATGCTGGCACCAGCACCCCTGAGGCTAGCTTCCAACATCACCCCAAGATCACTTTCCTGTTGCAGCCCGCCGCCCATCATCTCATTCCCTGTGGCCACGGCCCACTTGCTGGTGACTGCTCAGGGCTCTGCACCAAAGGAAGCTCAAGGGTATAAGGGGAGTTGGCCTCCCCAATGCTGATTGGATTGATTCCTGCCAGGACCAAGGGAAAGAGAAAGCCAAATAAATCTGGGCAATGGGTCTCAGACTTCGGAATACATGAGTCAGCTGTGGTTCTAGGGTCCCCCCAGGAGATTCTGATTCAGTCAGCCTGGGGCAGGACCCAGGAATCTGCATTTTACTGATCACACGGGGAAAGCCCATGCAGGGAGTGTTCCTTGAGAAACGCTGGCGCTCTGAGTGTTTCCTGTTTCTCGGTACAATTTCCTCTGCAGGGAGGAGGAAGGAAGGATGAAATGCCCAAAAGGAGTTAGGACAGACAGGAGAGGGAGTCGACATTTATTGAATGCCTGTTACGTGCCATATATTTTATACAGATGATCTTAATCTTCGCCATAGAGTAAGTCAGAAAGTTTAAATAACTTACCAAAGCTTACACAGCTGAGACGAGAGCAGAAGTGAGATCTGGCCCCCCTTCCAGCCCCAGCAGCAAGACCTCAGGGCATTGAGGCCTTACCCCCACCCCCCACCCTCGGCTGCTGAGTTTGGGTGTTGTTTCATCCAGGTCATCACCTTGGTGCCCTTCCACAACATCTCACTGAAGCCCAAAGAAGTCTGTAAACTGGAAGTCATATTTGCCCCGAAGAAGCGCGTGCCTCCCTTCTCTGAGGAAGTGTTCATGGAATGCATGGGGCTCCTGCGCCCCCTCTTCCTGCTCAACGGCTGCTGCCAAGCCCTGGAGATCTCCCTGGACCAGGATCATCTTCCTTTTGGACCAGTCGTGTATCAGACACAAGCCACACGTCGCATCCTCATGTTGAACACAGGCGACATAGGTGCAAGGTAGAGAAGCGGTGCCTCCTTCCCCAAGGCCGTGGCAGAGATGTCTGTCCCTGGATCTGCCGTGGACTAGGCACTTGTTTTGCAAGTGCAGCCACTTTTTATTTCTGTCCTCTCCCTTCTATATCCCCCCAACCCCTACTTCCCTCAAGATGTGACAGCAGTGGTCTCACCTGGGTGAGGGAACATGATGGAGAACATTTGCTCAGTGCCTGTTATACGCCCTTTACGTAGCTCACCTCGTTTAATCCCAACGACTCTATGCAACCCATGCTACTACTACCAATGTATTTTACAGACGAGCAGACTAAAGTACAAAGAGATTAGGTAACTTTTCCAACATCATGCATATAGAAAGAACTTTTCTATGCGCAGGTGCAATGCTGAGCATTCTTATATATAATATCCCACTTAATCATCCCAGGACTCGCTAAGGTAGGTACTGTATCGTACCTATTATACAGATGGAGTTGAGGCCCAAAGAGGGTAGGTGACTTGCCCAAGATCACATAACCAGGAAGTGACAAAGATGGGACTGGAGCCCAGGTATATCTGTGGCAGCTCTTCTTTCCAGGGCCATCCCACTTGGGCATGCTGACATGGCGGTGCAGGCTGCACACTGCACACCCCCAGGGGGCTCCCTTCACATAGACCTCAGTGTAAGTGGCACCCCAAGACATATGATGTGGCAGCCCTGGTACTGGAGGCACCGGCCTGCACCATCCAGCCTCTGTCTCCTTTGACAACCAAGTGCCAACCACAGAGGGATGACCACGCAGGGCTATCGGATCCCAACTGCCACCAAGAACCCAGCACAACTCTCACGTGAAGGGATTGTTGTTCCCCTCCTGGACCTGAACTGAGGAGCAGTACAGGGAATGGTTAAACCACAGTTTCAGAAGGGTTCCAGTCCCTGCCCGGCCACTTCCTAACCATGCAACCTTGGGGTACACGTGTATATACATGTTCGTGCATATGTTCCTTCTGCCGTGGGTAATGACTCTCGGGTAAGCAGGTGCAGCCACTTCCCAGCCCAGCTCCTCTCTGAGAGGGAGCTGAGTGACCTTACGCAGCGAGCGACCTTGGCCACATCCACCAGCGCTTCTGCTGTCTGGCAGACCTTTCTCCTCTGGGTCCTAGGGGGGACGCAGGTGAACCTTGCAGCTAAAAGCCCAGGCAAAGGACACCCTTAGAATATTAGTAAACTCTCTTTTTTGTTTTTTGTTTTTTTTTTCTGTCTTGGAAAAGGTTTAAATGGGATGTCAAAAAATTTGAGCCTCATTTCTCCATCAGCCCAGAAGAAGGCTACATCACCGCAGGCATGGAGGTCTCTTTCGAAGTGACCTACCACCCCACCGAGGTGGGGAAGGAGAGTTTCTATAAAAACATGCCGTGCTTCATCCAGGGCGGCAATCCTCTGACCCTAACCCTGTCTGGAGTCTGCGTGGGACCACCTATGGTGAAAGAGGTGAGTAGGTGCTGCCCGGGCTGGGCCAGCGGCAGGAGTCAGCCCAGCAAGTGAACTCAGCTGGGCCTCCTTGAAACAAGTGGCTCCATCCAAACAGTCCTCAGCACCCGAATCAAACATTCAGACCTGCTCCCTCCCTCCACGAGGCCTGTAAACACACTATTCCCGCTGCTGGAATATTCTTCATTTCGTTAATTTCTGTTCGCTCTTTAGCCCTCAACTCAAACATTACATTCTCAAGGAAGCCCGCGTTGTTATCCCTGGCTAGATCAAACTCTAAGATCTGTGAGTAAAGGGTCAACACCTTTCTCCTTCTCTAAAAATAAAAACAGGTTTAAAAAATAAAAACAGCCTGGGGTTAACCCTCTGCTAGCGCCGTTCCTAGACACCTAACTCTATTGTCATCTGTGTTAAGTGGCTGCATTGTTTATGGTAGAATTGGTACCCAGTCTCTCTATACATAATTATGTTATTTCAAGAATGTCTTTTGAATGGAGTCACATGATATGCTGTGAACTTTGACGTACAAGTCTCAGCGAGAACATGAGCTTTTATTTCTCTCGGGTCGATACCTAATTGTGGAATGGCTGGGTCATGTGGCAGGTATATGTTTACCTTTTTAAGAAACTGCCAAACTATTTTCCAAAGTGATCGTGTCCTTTTACACAATTGTCTCTCTACACAATCACTTTGTCTGACATCTCCACTTGCTCCCCATCCTTGTCAACTCTTAACATGGTCTGTTTTTTAAATTTTAGCCATTCTAGTGGGTATGTAGAGGTATCTCATTGAGGTTTTTAACATGTATTTTCCTAATGACTAATGACGTTGAGCACCTTTTTAGGTACTATTTGCCAAACAGCTAGCTATATATCTTTTTTGTTGAAGTGTCTTCTCAACTCTTCTGTCTATTTTTAATTTTATTGAAGTTTTGAGGCCTCTCTATGTATGCTGGACACAAGTTTTACATTTATGTCTTCAATCTATTTGGAGTTAATTTTTGTATATGGCAAGACATGGATCAAAATTCATGTTGTTAAGCCCGATGGCCATTTCTCAGCCTTCACCTTACTTGATCATGAACCAGCCCGTCCTCCTTCAAACACTTCCTTCCCCAGGCTCCAGGACACCACCCTCTCCCGGCTTCCTCCTGTCTCACTGACAGCTCCTTCTCATCTTCTGTTCTGAGTCTTCGTAACATTGGAGTGTGCCAGTCAGGAGTTGGTCCTTAGGTTCCTTCTTTTTTATAAATATACTCACTTCTTGTTGACCTCATCCAGTTTCTTGATCTTAAAAAGCACTGCCATACTGACAACTCCCAGATCTCCATCTCCCGGACCTTTCCCTTGAACTCCTGGTTTGTAAATTCCACTTCCTGCTTGACTAATAAGCATCTCAAGCTTCACATGTACAAAACTGAGTTCCTGATCTCTCCCCCAAACCTGCTCTTCCCACAGTCAACCCCACCTCAAGAAGTGGCATCTCCTTCTTTCTAGTTGCTCAGGCTAAAATCTTGGGTGTCGTTACTGAATCTTCTTCCACTTACACCCAAGATTCCATACAGCAGTAAGTCCCATTTGCTCTTCAAAGCACAACTGGAATATTTCCTTTTCCCACCATCCCCAGTGCTGCCAGTGCCAGCCAAGCCCCTGTCGTCTCCCACTTGGTCTATTGCAAGTGTCTTCTAATTGGTCTCTCTTCCTCTGCCTCCTCTAAGCATCTGGAGCAACTCTGTTAGGTCACTCCTCTAACTCGGAACTCTTTTAAGTCCTCCTGTTTCATCAGAAGGAAGAGAAAAGTCCCTACCATGACTCCAAGGCCCTGCATGCCGTTTCCCGTTCCCTGTTACTTTGTCTCCCTTCGTTCACTTCATGTTTGCCACACTGGCCTCATTTGCCATTTGTCAAAATGCAGGAGCTTTGCAACCAATGTTTCCTCTGCTCGGGAGGCCCTTCCTCAGGTCTTCCTTGACATCATCCTTCTTGGTCTTTAATCAAATACACATGCTCAATGAGGCCTGTCCCGATGCCCCTATTTAAAATTTCAAACCCACTCCCCAGTCTGTCGTGCCTGCACCCCTGCTCTGCTCTGTGTTTCCCCTTAGCACATATTCGTATCCTACTCATCTGTCTCTCCCCACTGGAACATAAGCTCTCTGAGGCCGGGAATTTTTGTTATTTTGTTCATCGCTGTATCTCCACCACCAAGAACAGTGCCTGGCACAAGAAGGTACCCAATAAATATATGTTGAATGAATGAAAGAAAAAGAAAATGATCCATTGAAACTCATGACGGGAAGCACTGTTAAAGTCAGTCTTCCCTGGCACATTCTGCATCTCTGGCCCCTGAAGACAGGCCAGAGGAAAGAGCCATGGAAGACGAGGGACCTACTTTCTTCCAGGTGGTGAATTTCACCTGCCAGGTGCGCTCCAAGCACACACAGACCATCATGCTGTCAAACCGCACCAACCAGACCTGGAACCTGCACCCCATCTTTGAGGGTGAGCACTGGGAGGGGCCTGAGTTCATCACCCTGGAGGCCCATCAGCAAAACAAGCCCTATGAGATCACCTACAAGCCCCGCACCATGAACTCGGAGAACTGCAAGCACCAGGTAGGCTAAGGCCTCCCCACTGGTTTCCTGGAATAGCTGAAGGGAGGAGCTGTGTGGTTAAAGATGGTTTTGGGGCTCAGAGCTCAGAATGTCAGAACAAGCGGGGAACACACAGATCATGTTGGAACAATGGGGAATCTTGTAGATTACCAAGCCCATATATTTTCACGTACAGGGGATTCTAGAGCCAGGGGTCTGGTTCTGAAATGAAGTACTAGATCAAGCATCGAGCCATTGATACTTAGCTTAACTGCATAAATAACATCATGGAGATGGTAATAATAAAAATCAAAAAATAAAAGTGGCCACAATCTCCAACCCTATAAAAAAAATGAACTTTTTTCTTCTATCTTCACTACTCATTCTTATTAAGATACAGCTGTAACTGTCATCATAGCATACCCAATTTTGCATTCTATTTGTTTTCACTTTACATTTTATCACTAGCATTTTTCTATTGTATTTAACTATTTAGTCTTTGTGATAGCCATTTTTAATGACTGCCTAATATTTCACTGAATGAGTCCCATAATTTGTTTAACATTCCCTTGTTGAATGTTTATCTCCAAATTTTCATCAATATTATAAGTGGTTTTAACACATATAGGTAACTTTTTCCTTTAGAGGGATTTTTCTTCAGCAAGTTCCCTGGGGCGATAGTACTGATTCAAACAGATATCAACATTTTTATGACTCTTGAAACATATTACCAAGCCGCTTTCCATAAGTGTTATATTTATTTGCAGAGCATTCATTAATCCTGTGTCCTCACCATGCCTGGTATCTACCTAATAAAGGACCCTCTGTGTCATTCTGATCACAATTCTTCCTGTAGGGCACCCTCTTCTTCCCCCTCCCGGATGGGACTGGCTGGCTATATGCTCTGCATGGGACTTCCGAGCTCCCCAAAGCTGTAGCCAACATCTACCGTGAAGTGCCGTGTAAGACACCCTACACTGAGCTCCTGCCAGTCACCAACTGGCTGAACAAGCCCCAGAGGTGAGGGAGTGGGGTAAGGGGTCTGGGTGGGGAGATGGAGGGAGGACTTTCACCATCTGGCTTTGTCCTTCCTCTGTCCTTTGTCTTCCTCAGGGCCTCTGGAGGCTGTTAAGGGGCTCAGAGAGTCAGAGACAAAGTTCTCTGATATGGCCAGGCATTTCCTGAACTCTAGGCCACTGGAGAGATTCTCCTGTTTGGTGCTGTTACGTGTAAATCTCCCAGAATGATACCTGGCATAAAATAAGTGTTCAATAAATGTTGGCTGTTATTATTATCATAATGGTAGTCATCATTGTTATTATCGAGTGTCTGTCTTATCACCTAAGCCGCTGGCCAGAGAAGGAAGTCTCTTGGATCTCATACCTACAGCAGGAGTAGAGTGGAAGGCAAGCATGCAAAGAGCTCAAGGCCAACCAGCCGGCTCCTCTTCTTTTCCAGAGAAGGAACCAAAGACTGGGAGACAAAGCATGACATACTGAAGGCCACGTGCTTATAATAGTGGATAAGGGCCCAGACCTAAGTTTGAATCCTGGTTCTGGCAATAACTAGTCAGGTTACCCGGGCATGTTGTCTTCCTTCTCTTGGCTTCTATTTCTATTTGGTGAAATGAGGAAAATAGTGACATGTGCCTCCTGCCTGTAACATACGTAGAGCACTCATTCAGTGCCTGGCACGTAACAGGTGGTCAATAAGCGGCAGTTACTGTTAGCGACAGAGTGAAGACTAGAACCCCGGATCCATGCACTTTCCATAAAATTAAGAGTATGGATAGCACTTTCCCTTCTGTCCTTTGGGTAAAC
>RJWJ010027770.1:0-21922 GCA_004363605.1 Indri indri
TAATCAGAAGACTGAAGACAATGCAAGCTCTTAAGAAAATGTATAACAGGAAAGTAACATGTGAATTGGGAACTGATAACATAAACAGACCAATTATAAAATTTCTACATGGAACATGAATCACTGTAGCTTCACTCCAAATGCGCTGTAGTTCACACAGGAAATAATCACAAAATATCTCAAACTGTTTTTGCACCCACTACTGCATTGTGCATGTATCCTGAGTTCTTTTAATAACTCTAATAATTACACTACCTGGTATATTTATCTTGGGAAATTGAAAGACTGAAGAATAACACCAGCCCTGCATTTTTGGAAAAAAATTTTAATCACATCCTGTTTTCTTCTAGAACTAAGTCACGTAACATTTAATCAGTGCTTTGAGATGTTAATGAAAAGATAATCTCCTCTTTATCAATATACTTATTATAACATAGGAATGGTTCAGTTTCAGGTTCTTCCTGTTTACCTGTTCCTATCCCCTAGTCCCCTATTTTATATTTCTTAACCTATAGTGTCTGGTAATCTACTTTGAGTTCAAGAATGAATCTTTTCAAAGAAATTTCTCCTTCCATTTCATATCTTACCTTTAAAGTGCTTTTGAGAATTCTCAGCCTGTGTAGTTTTTCATTCATTACAGGATCATTACATCTTTTTATAAATGATAGCTTGTATTCCATCTTGGTTGAAATACGATGTTCTCCTAGGGGTGACAGACTAGCTTGCTCCAGTGCCCTGTATAAATCTTGCAGTGAGTCTCCTAACTTTTCTTCTCCACTTTCACCTGCAATGTCCACAAAGAGAGAGAGAGAGAGAGACAGAGACAGAGAGAGAGAGAGAGAGAGATGAATCCATTGTAATAAACAGTTGACACCCTTAAAATCTACTAAAAAGTCAAAACTATCTGGGAAAACAGGATAATGAATGACTGAAAACACTATTAAAAAAAAAAACCAACCAAAAAATCCACAGCTGTTAGTTATATTGGGTAAGATTAGCTACAAGCAGCTAATTGTTTTAGAATGATTAAATAGGATTCTTTGATTAACCAAATATTCTCTTGCTAGCAAATCACTGTACATATCTTGAGTCCATTATATTCAAAGAATTAGAGCATGAAAGGTACACAATATGGAAACAATCCTGCACATAATTTAATATTTTAAAACATTAATGAATATCCCTTACCATTATAATCATAAGCATAGGAATGCTGGTTAATAGAACTTGCCTGGTTTAGCAATACTGAATGAACTGATTTTTACATTTTTCCAGACTTCATAAGATGGAATGGCATTCATTGGAGTATATTTGATTATAAAAATCTTCCAGTTGTGCCATGGAGGATTATTAGGTTTCATGTGACTGCCATGGTAATGCTTGGCACATTGTAAATATAGTAACCAATCATAAATTGTCACAATAGTAACATTTTAATTAAAATGAAATATGGGACTATGTTTATATAGGGAAAAAGTCTGGCACATACTAAGAGTAGCTACTTAGCATTTGTAAGACCTGGGGAAACAATACTCCAATTAAGTATTTTTGAAAAATAAAATAATTGGAGAGTGGTTCAGTAAGGATCTCAGATCTAGCTGAACCAATAAAACTCCCATCTTGGTTTTTAGTTGCCTGAATACTGATGTCATATCTTTCTCAATGATAAGGATGAACTGGGGTTTTGCTTGGAGTGGTAGATTGGAGTCGCGCTATATCATGTTTAATACATAGCTTAATACTTAAATATTAAGTAATTATTTTGGCCCAAAAATTAAATATGGAATGTTATTCATTCCACGATGGTCCATGTAAATATTTTAGGCACTCTGAGATGGTTTAAAAAAAAAGATTTGCTAATTGGTAATAATACTGGTTAATGTTTAGATGTTCCAGGCAGTAGGGTAAATCCTTGACATTTATGATCTCATTTAATCCTCACAACAATACTAAGAGCAGATCCATTTGATTTTCATTTTATAGCAGGGAAGCACCTTGCTCAAAGTCACACTTAGTAAGTGGTGGAGCTACAATTCCAACTGGGTAATCTGGCCCCAGAATGCAAGATTTTAATAAGAATTCTATACTGCCAATTTTTTCAGTAATCATTTGAACTATGTATTTAACAGTGGATGCTAATTAATGTGACACTCCCTTAAAATGCGGCATTCGAAAAAATTTTTAAATGAGTGTTATCTAAAACTGCCAAAAAAGCCCAAAATGTACAGTACCTTTACTTGAAGGGATCACCTTTAGGATTAAAATGTAGCTTTGTTTAAATTCCATATTCAACTTTTGGCTCCGCTACTGAGGTTAGTAACTGATGGTTGGTATGATCGTTGAGTCCTCCCATTGGAAAATCCCTTATCAGCATATGCTATCACTAAGTCCTCCATAATGAATATTAACTTCCTAACCATATATCTAAGTTAGAACTATAATCTAAAAATACAAAAATCCCTTTAAATAACAGCTTTTTAATTCTCTGTTGCCTCATCCTTGAATGTTTTCAACACCTAGAGGATTTTGAGGGATGGGGAATGGAAGACTGTTAAAAGGAAGAACTGCTTTGTGGGTTAAAAGCAAGATGGAAGCAGGAGGGAATTTTAACTGACAATGATTTGGAAAGAGGAAGACACAAAATCATATGGTCATTTACAGTAACTAAAAGGAGTTGTAAAAACAAGGACACATTTGAACAGAGTAATTCCATTTCATAAGATCATAGGCCAGGAGAGGACTCTGAGGAATTATTTTGCACTTATCACATTTTTTTGCCTCAAGGCAAGACTGCATCTAAAGCCAGAGTAATTTCATAGAGCAGAGAGTGGGGTAGAAATGGGAGGCCTAAGATATGTGAATTATAGTAGTTAAGGTATCAGGTGGCCTAATGTATTACTACTTTTTCAGTTCTAGAAAGAAGGTGAAGGAAAAAAGGGATTTGGATTATAGTTTTAGGATTTAAGGGAGGCAGAAGTATTTTTACATAGTACATATTTATTTTAAGAGAACTTTCTGTATTACCTCACACTGTAGGGAGTATATATTTTGTTTAAAAAAACATTTTGACCCAGTTTTCTTTTTCCCTAATTCTTAAAGTTTGTAGAATACTGGGGCAGATGATTTTTATAAAATTTCTTTAAGAAAGATAAGATTCAATATAAAAAGTGACATACATAGCTATTAGACAATAAAAACTGAAAGTTTTTTCCCCCTTCTTGTTAAGGGGGAGAAAAGCGTTCAATCAAAAAGACAACATAGTTCTACAAAGAATCTGGTTTGACAGCTGTAGGAAGAATTGAGTATGGATTTATCTCTGGGTAGCACATTTGAACAAGCAATCACAATGAGACGGAACACAGAAACATTTCCAAGTATAGTAACGGTATAGTGTGGCTCCTGTTAGAGATAAGCCCCCCACACCCCATCCCCTACACATCATACACATATGCAGCACTGCACAAGACACAGCAGTGGGATGAGTAAGGATGAGGGACTGAGATGCCAGGCTACCACAGAATGCCACCAATTACTTAACATTTTAAGACTAGACAAAGAGTCCTTTTATTTTCAAAGGAGAGGGGTGAGGGGCAGTCACATTATAAATCTGATTCACTGCGCCCAACAATCAAAACAACACAGAACTCAACATTCAAGACAAAAACAGACCTTTATTTTCTTTTATAATTTTCAATTTGTTTCCTTGATTTTTCTTAGATGAATACCAAATAAGTCAATTGGGGCTACTGTTGCAACTGAAAATATGAAAGCACCTTTATTTTCTTCTCTTTTTGCCCTCTTCTTCTTCATCTCCTTCTCACTTCTCTTCAGGCTTCTCTCTTTTTTCAACCCTTGCTTTTTCTTCTTTTAGGAGAGGCTTGCTTTGGAGGAGGAGGCAAGCACTGGGTGAGGTCTGCCTCCTGACTGACTTTCTTTCAACGTGCCAGTTCAGCCATTGGAACGCTGGCTGAAAACCAGCTCTTTTGCAATTTGAATGAATGTTTTCTGAAAGTTGGCAAAGTGTGGAGACCACATTCAAATCACAGGACATATATAGGAACCTTCTGCGATTCCTAATGAGGAAGTGTATCACTGCTATAATGAAATTTTAATCTCTAATTTATTCAGGAAATCTGGGTCTATGCAGAAATAAATTTCCCCCAAATTATGTTTACATTTACAACATGTAAATTGTCTTGTGTCAGATTATATACTTTTTAATTCCAATTTTATTAAAGCAAAGAGCACGTTTCCTTTCCTATATAAAATTTCATTGACTATTAGAAAATGACAATTAAGTTATTAATGAATTAACTTGTATTCTGTGCCAAGATAGGGGCATTTCTGGCTATGTCATACTTGGCAGGGTGAAAGAAGAGCCTCTCTATTGTCTTATTTATATTCTGCTCCACTATGAAATATTGTGAATGTATGACCGTAGTGAGCATCGTAACAGTTCATTGTTTTTTCCAGGTCTCCGGGTAGCAGTGATAAAGAAAAGTTCAAAGAAAAGATTAGCTAATGAAAAATACTAGTTTGTTGGAATCTCTTGCAAATTGCTATTAGCAGATGATAATGCATTTTTCAAATACCAAAAAGTCTTTTTGGTTGACATATTTCCTTATATTCAGGCTCAGTGGTTTCCAAAATTTTTTTTATTGTGCACGCTTATCAATTAAAACACTTGTCTTATAGAACAGAAACTTATATACACGTATTACTCTATTAATAGATAGATGTTATAAAACATACACAGAAAAGAAATTCAAAATGATGAGATACAAAACTTAAGGAGAAATTCCAATGTTTTTTCTTCCTGTACCTTAATTGGACCCCTGTTTACCTCCTTCAGAGACCTAGACTGTGACTTTCCCACGAGCAGAATTCAGCTCACTCACATTTGCATTTCCCATTCTACCTGGAACAGTGCCTCATGCACCCAACACATTCAGAGTCAGCTTTTCTCTACTTTACACATGAAATACCCCAAAGAGGGTTCCCTATCAGGTGACTGTATAATTATTAGGACAGTCTATTGTTTATGTTTCCTTGGTGAAAATTAAGAATAATAAAAATTTGGGGACCTAAAGTTTCACTCCAGTATCCTCTGCATTTCCCCACCCCTGTAACGATAATGTTGAAGGAGAGTAAAAAATGAAAACAAATCAAATGAGTATTCCAACTGGGCTCTTGAAGTACTACACCAACAACAGATAATGAGTTCTGGTACATATTTTGGAAGGGAACTGTGCTCTTTTAAAATTGGACAATGATGTCCTCATGGAAACAGCTGTTCCTTCCATAACACAGCTGTGTAATGAGCACAGAGGGTTGGGAAAGATTAAATCACAAATGGGAGAGAAGGCTGGACATGGTAGTATTAGTCATCAGTCAAATTTGAGAAGCATTCGTTTTTATACAACTGCAGAGTGCTTTAAGGCTTCCAGGCTAATGATATCAAGTATGTGAAATACTATTCTTCTCACAAAGGGCAATTAACATTTGCATTGAGACCACAGGAATATTTTCTATGAATACTAATTTACTAGCATTATGAACAACTTATTTATATCTTGTTAATGTAAGGTAAAAAACTTTTAATGGATTTAATGTCTGTGTAGGTTTTATGCTTAAGATGATTAAGTATTCAGGGGTTACACTATAATTTGAATTGTTTTATAATTAAATACTAGCTCTTTTAATTCATGCTTTTATATAAGTCAACCAGCTATGCTTAGCATTATAAAATGGGGGTGGGGGGAGAGGGCAGTTTGTTACACCAGAAAAAAGGATAAGATTTTAAAAGCTGGCTTTTAGTCCTCCCTCCGTAATCGACTACCTGCTTCTTACTAAGAAGTTATTTATTTTGTTTTAGGCAAAATAATAACACCCAAACATTAGTATCGGGCAATACTTTCTCTGATGAAAAAATCAATTTTAGTTAGGGAAAAAAACCTTTGTTTTAAAAGGACAGTTTGAGTGGTTCCACCAACATTGCTAAGTGTATTTTTTAAAGATGAACATGTAAAGCCCATCATTATAAAAAGGACAATGTGCTTCACCAAAATCAAGTATGGCCCATACTTGTATCTGTTAATTCCTTCTCTAAATCTTACTTCCATAAAGCTATACCAAAAGAGACAGAGCTAAAGTTTATTCTATACTTCTTTCTCTGAGTATGTAATTTCTGCCAAATTATGTAGTTTAATGATACAAATATATGACGGTGGTTGAATTTGCAGAGTACTACAGCAGTTTTTATGACAAATAGTTCAGATGGCAAAATCTTATTGTCCCTTAGCATTGATTTATTGACCCAAAGAAGGGAAGTTCTTTGAAGGACAATCACAAACATAAATGACCAGGTCTAGATTTACCCACAGAACTTAGAAAATTTAACCAGTATAGACATGGAGGTGAAGGTACCTGGCTCTTAGGCAGGAATTCATAAAGGGGACAGTTTAAAACCATAGCTAAGAGATGATTATATTTGAAAATTAAAGTGAAGTCACCATATTCCTTAAAGAGAAAAAACTGAAATTCTTCAGATCATAAAATTTTACTATGACTTAAATAGGGAGGATGACCCAAGACAATCCCATAAATATTAAATGCCAATAAAATGCTTTTTGAGGGATTTCTACATACCAGAACCATCATTTTTTATATATACTTAAAAAACACATTAAAATGGTTAGAGCACAGAGGCAGTTGTAAGGCAGATCAATGTGATTTTATTCACAACACAAATTCCATCTGTGAGAAAGAAGCATTGATTACTTCTCTTTAGAAAGATATTTACTATCAAGCATACTTAGCAAATTATTTAGCTATCTAAAAAGATCTGATACCAATTGGTCATATTTTTATTTTTTAAGTAATTTATAATTTTACAGGTATTCACATTATGCAATACCACACACACTGCGGTGACAGGAAGAAAAAACATTTCAAAATACATTGTTAAATTATCTGTTCATTGCACAGTATGAAATATCCATTAATTAGCATTGAAATTGTTACAGTGTATCTTATCCAACTAAAGGAAATTTCACATCCACTACAGAAGAAAATTAAGTAATATTGAGCCATAGGGGACCCAGTTACATAGTATTAAATAATATCTGAAGCTAGTTTGAAAGACATCCAGACAAAATACTTTTTCAAAAATGAAAACCACAGCCTACTGATTTGAAATATTTTACAGAAAAGAATAGCTCATGCCTGCCCTAAGAGGCAACACCACTTGCATATAAGTGCCAAGAAATAAGGAGAAAGTTAGGATTTTAGCTAAGGATTCTAATGAAGCCTGACATTAGGAATTTTCTTCATTAGCGTCACCGAAAGCAGTCTCTGTTTTGCACCTGAATACACTTTATAATAGAATAAACATTAAGTTTCAAAGCAAATTGTGTATACCTTGCCTTAATAGATTACACTTAATTTAGTACAATACAGCACGTCAAATTTTAAAAATGCAAAATACACGTAATACAGAATTTGCTTCCTCTGCTTTGCCTTAAAGAGGCCACCAGAAAGTCAGTCCATTAAACAGCCAGAATTTTCTAGTTATTGGAGCTGATCCCTCTCTTTTCCTGGTGTCAGGAGAACACAACTGAGGTGTCACCACAGAGAGCCCTTCCCCAGTCAAGACCCTTTCCCCTCTGTTCTCCCATAGAAATGGCAGTTTTCTGTTACTGTGCTCCATCTTGATTGGCTTTGATCTTATGCTAGTCCCAATGTAGAAAGCTCGCATTCTTCTTAAGAGTGGCCTGCCCCTCTTAATATCCCTTTAGGGAGGCCCTCAATCCAAAACACTTGATGATCTAAGCTTTTTACAAGTCTGTTTTCTGTTATAAACAGCAAGGACGAGGCCATTTTAGTTGCTTGCAAGAGGTTGATGTTGAGTCTGCGCCGTGCCGACTCTCTCCGATCTAAATTCTCTAAACATTAGCTTATCAATCTGTGAGTCCAATGGGTTGAGTGCCAACAGAAGTGGATCCGATTTGGCATGGAGAGGTTCTACCAACTCTCGCAGTGTATTAGCCTAATATGATAAAGCAGTGATACAATATGATGAAAGACCTGCGAGTGCCATTATTTCCAAAGCATATTAGTATTTGTATTAGAAATACCATCATGCAATACCCATGAAGAGAAAATAGAAAAATATGGCTAGAATTGCATATGGTTTTAATACCATGTCTTTCTGTTGGCATGCAAGTCTACTTGGCCATAAACGGGACATTTTTTTGCTTTAAGTTTGGTTGCTTAGAAATGCTAATCTTCCAAATATACACAATAACACACAGTGCAGATAAAACTTTTTCCACCTCTATACTTGTATATGCATATCTGTAATTTTAATCAGAAAAGTTTACGTTAAAAATATTCCCCATACACATGTAAATTGACCAGTCTTTCAAGAAAATTAAAATGTATCTCTACACAAAATCTTTCCTCACATTCGTCCAATCAAGAAGTATGAAGAAAAGTTTTCTGGTCTTCTGACCACAAGGCTATTTGACTACCCTGATATATATGCTACCACGTCCTAATCAGTGACATAGTAGAATAGCCTCCCTAGTATTGCTCCAATGGGGAGGCCACAAGCCGAACAATACAAAGTGCAGATAAATGAAAAACTGTAACAGACTAAATGTGATGAAAGGGTGACTTTACACCTGAGCATAAGCCACCCAAGGAGTTAAGAAACTGGAAGAGACAGAAGTTTCTGAACAACCTGAGAAACTAAGAACAGTTTGGATAAAATAAATTGCAGTCCCTTTTAGTTCATTTCATTTTGGATCTTGAGGAATCCAAATATTGTCAACAGGCACAAATCAGCAATATTTTTTATCTCTAGCCTAGGGAAGATTTTTATTTGCAACATTCTGTAGTATCTTTTGAGTTATATCAAGAAGAAGGAACAAATGGGGAGAGGGAACAAAGAAAGCATGTTGTTCATTACTACATCCCTTAGAAAATGGGGAGGGACACATGTTGCCAATAACGCTGGTATCTAGAAAACAGGGTGCAGCATTGTTCATAAATCAGCAGAACTAATTTTTGTCTATCACATCATACTCGTTTTTGCAGAAAAGGGGGTGGGCACTCAGTAATCTTCATATGTAGGTCGAATGAAACAAAACACAGTTTCTCATTTTAAAAAATACTGTAATTCTGGAATGCTAGTTCTAGCTTCTACCACTTTGTTTCATAAGGTCATTGAGTTTCAAACAGCAAAATCAGAGGCAATCTAACCTTGGGCACAAGGTCTTTTCTAAATTTAAACTGTTCTTAATTTATGCAATTCAAACATTTTGTAAATTGTTTTGAATACATCCTTCCTTTCCCCGAAGACACAATGTTACATGAGTGGCTTAATTTCTAGTACACATTCCCTAATGCTCATTTAACCCATACTAAACTGAACTAGAGCCCTGGTAATCAAGTCATGCTTACATTTACAATATTGTTTCTATAGGATTGCTGAATTCTACTCCAAGAGATGGGAAACGTCTCCTCAGTTTAGCTCTTTGCCAGAGTGCAGAACGGTGAGGGAGAATCACTATTTCAAAATAGCTATAGCTATTTACCAATTTGTGTATATTAGCATAAGAGAAGATAACTCCCTAGGGCAAGGGTATCTCTTCAAGTAGTGGTGTTCAGTATGACTGGCTACAGAATCTCAGGGGTGGGAGTAGGGAGTGCTTGTTAAACACAGATTTCTGGGCTCCGCCCCTATCTACTGAATCAGAATTTCTGGGTATGGAACTCAGGAATCTGCATTTTAAACAAGCAACCCAGGTGATTCTTGTGCCCACGGCAGTTTGAGACCTCCTGCTTTAGGCCAATCACACTGGGTGGGGCTGGTTGGAGAAACACCAATTTTTGTATTGCATATATAAGAGTTTCTAAGGCAGAAGCCCTTAGTTTGGGGACTTCACATAGCATTTTATTTTTAGCCCCATCACCAGTATAACACTGTATCATACAGTTCAAATAATTTCAAGGTTTTTTGCTGAGCAATCTGATAGAAATATCTTGGTCTACTGAGATTATGGCAAAATAAAAGAGGCCTTGGTAAACTGTTTAAATAAATTCCTTAAAGCTATACTTTTATGTAGTGTTAAATAGTTCGTATTTATTTTTGAAGGAAACAGAACTACAAAGATACTCCTAGATTCAACTCCATTGTATGTTTTGGTGTGTGCGTTATGAATCTAATGCATTAGCAAGCCAGATGGGCCAGAGGCAAGGGTGCAAAGTGCTGCTAGTATATGGCTAATCTACGTGCAACAGACCTACTTCATGATACTGCCCCACGAAAGTCTATCTTTGACTTCTGTGAATCTCATATTTATGTGTCTTTAATAATTATTTATTATAGTGACAGACTAATTTTATTCTTATTTTCTAAAAAGACAAGTGGAAATTGTATACTCCTTCAAAAAAGGCAGCAGAAACATAAATTATATAACTCTTATTTTATTTTCTTTTGCCTGATATCCTAACTATAAAAATATTCCCTACTCCTGTTCTTAAAATAAACTTCACTATTTACCCAACTTTTAACCAATTACATTTTGAAACAACAGCAACATACCTATGCTATCCCAAAGAAAATCAGTAATGTTTCTATTTGGCATATTAGTTAACAAACATTTACTAAGCTTAGAAAATAAGTGATTAAACCCCCAATTGTGAGCCTACCAGCTTAGCTGGGTAGGAAGAAACAGATCAAAGAACTTGCATGGGAAACGGACCCACGCTGGAATAAATCATTCTATAATGCTTCAACATGGCATTACATGTGAGTTCATCATTCAGATCTCTAGGTGTATAGTAACAGGGAAACAAGATCTGTTGTTTCAAAATATAATTTTTTGAGACACAGATTGAATTTACATAGGGTATTTTGAGGAGGATATTTTATTTTATGAATTTAAAAACTGCCCCACTAAGCACCACCCAAAATAAGCAGAAATAGAAATTCTGGAAACATAAGTTTTAGAAATGTAATCTGGCTTCTATTAGTGACCTGGTAGGAATAGCTGATGATACTATAATCAAATGCCTAAGGATAAGATTACAGCCTGGGTAAGGATGGAAGCACAAATAGTAGTAAGACAATGATTAAGTTTGAATACAAAATAGCTGAAAAGAAATCTTTTCCTTAATGAATGAAAGACAAGGAAATATTTGAAAATGGAAATGTGTTTAAGCCACATAAACACTTATAAAGATTCCTAGTTCCATTTGAGTTCTAAGACAGAAATCAGTATAGTGAGCTTGAGGGTAAATTTAAGAGCAAAACCACAGACTATTTGTCTTAAGCTGTTTGTAAATAACAAAGATCACCAATAGCAGATATCCAAGTCTACCAACAGTAACACTTGAAGAGCTCCTGGGAGAGTAGAATTGTTTTGTGCTTCTTTTATCTGGAGCCTCCCCTTCATCTAAATGTATTATTTAGATTTAAGTTTTTCTTTCTGAAAAACAAGCATATCTAACACCATGAAATGGTAGTCAGTGATAATTACTTTTCTCAAAGTAAGTATTGGAAAGAGTGGGCTCGCACCAAAATAGAGACTTGTTAATTGTAGCTTGAGTATTATCTGTCCAAATTTTGAGGGCCTATTTTCTTGTAAAAGGTTGAGTTCAAAAAGACAGGACATCAGATTTTTAAAAATTTATTTGTTTATTTCATACCATAGGGAAAATGAATTGGAAAATCTTTGTTTTTATTTTATGAATGAGAAGCAAAATTTTCATGATATTCTTTTTCAAAATAAAGTGATAAATGGTAAAATATAATATAGTTTGTGCTTATGCTTATAGTACTTATGGAGCTCTTTAATAAGCAAGTCCAGGTAAAATAAAATATTTGATGAACCTAGCCATAGGCAAAATGATAAGAAAAATACCATTTCCAGATAATTCTAATGTTCCTCTAACTGGCCAAATCACAATTCCATCCTGTGTGTATAATTCACAGGAGATGGAGTATTTCCTTATGAAAGTAGTCTTTCATCTTAATGTACCTACTGCTATATTATGACCTTAGAGTGCATTTATGACTTAATTAGTTGTCCGTGAGCATACCACACATGCTGGCTTTTTAAAATTTGCATAAAAACCACCATGTGAAATAAAGGCAGACCTAAAGTACCTTTAAATGAAGCTCATATATTGGCAACAATTGAAAAGGTCTTTTACGCTTATTAGTCATAGAAGTACTCGATATGTTAATTCAATTTACCGCTAGTTTATTTTCAATAAAATATAAAAATGTGCTATGGAATTTTGACACATTATACTGTCATCACAAATGTCACCATTCAGATCTTAAAATGGAAAATGGGAGGAATTAATTTTTATAGACACATATTGTTCAGTAAGGGCTTAATGGGTGCCTGTGGGTATATACATACATTCTATATAAAATGTTCAGAATAAATATACAAAGATGATAGTCTGACCTAAAACAGTTCATGATATAGTTGTCCAACCTCTTCCCATTTCTGTCTTAAAATTTTATAGTTAAGAATTATTTGACTCCTCCATCCTAATTCATCCACATTTTTAAATATTTCAGTAGATAATATTTTGAGATGAATATAAAAGAATTATGATAAACTCTAATGAGACAACTTTAGTAAAAATAATCATTCCTGGTAAAGTTTTCTTTCAGCAATGTAGGTGGATGGCAGCCTAATGGCAGATTGGGTTGCTTCTGAAATCTATTTTATGATTAACAATTATTTATTTTAAGATAATCTCTTTAAAGTTTATCAGTTCCAGTTGAAATAGCTGTAGAGGTAACATAGCTGAAGTCTGAGACATGAACTCACTACAGGAAACAGTAGACTTTTTTAAAATCCCCAAATACTTTAGAGATAAACAATGCAGGTTTTTAATGTATGAGAATTTTCTACCACCAACTTGTATGTTGATGTTAAAGGGATGTAATTAGATATATCATATTCCGTCTGTATGATAATCAGTGTGAAATAACTTAGTGATGAGAACTGCCAATCTGGTGAACAAGTGAGTCACACAACACTTCATCTGTGACTATGTCTGGTCTGGTCTGCTGAAATGAAAAGGCAAATTGAGACCAAATTTATCTAAATCATTTTCTTGCCTATTTCTTTCAATAAGTTCTTATTTGGTTCTTCCAATTCTCTTTCCTACCTGATAAGTACTCTGAAAAGCAGTTCCAACCTTATCGACTATGCAATTGGGTGGTAAAAATGTCTTCGGAACACTGATTATACTTCCATGAGCCAGGTTAATTTTCCTATCACACTTGACTTGAATTCTCCAAACTGGATATTCTAGTAGAATAACCGGTAATGGTATGTGTACCTAGGGAGTTGGGATTATAAACATACATTTAATATGTTCACTCCATCAGAACCTACTCCAGGAAAATAAAGGACTTTGCCTTTATGTTCTTCTACCAAGCTGCTGATCAGGAAACTTGATCTTTGGTTAGTAAATTTTGATGCTATGCAAATTGTGCTTCTACTGCCTAGCCTCTTTAGGAAGCAATCAATGGTACAACTTCCTCATCCTTGAAAATTTGATCTAAAATAAATGAAGACACATATATTTTTCAAATTAACAGTAATATAGATCTTTGTAAACTTTTGTCTTACAGATCTAGTCTGCCCTATCCTTATTCTCATACTAAATTTGTATACTATCCTCAAAGTACTACCATCTTGATTTTGGTAGGATCACTTTTTTTATTAGAAGAACATCATTATCAACTCTAGTATCACATCATCCCTTGAGACTAAATGACGGAAAAAAAGAGGTACTGACTTGCAAAAGTGAGTGAAATACTAAATTCTTTTCAATGAGAGTACAACAGGTGGTTGCGTGTGTGTGCATATATGTGTGTGTGTGTGTAGGGGGGTGGGAGTACAGTAAGAAAATGAGTGATTATTATGCTAAAAATCTAAAGACATTATTTCCTCTCATGCTGTAATATTCTTTATGACTGTAGAAGCTTGACATGGACTTCTGCTTACTCTTTCTGACTGAGCTTGCAATATTACAAACAATGGCAATATTGATTTTCCTCCTTTAATAACTTCTAAATGTTAATGCCTTATTAATAACCTCCTTGGCATGACAGGCTAACATTTGGGATCATCTGCTCATTAACAACTCTGGCAAGGGAGAGCTGTTTTGGGGGTACTGCCAACTGAATTTAAGGACAACCAAAAATACCTTCCCTAGCAAAGAAAGTGCCAAGAAAGGCAAGAAGAAAATTCGAGAAATGTTTGTAAGAACTTAAAATCATGTCTCGATACTTATTATTTTTCTTCATATCAAATTAGTTACAAATCTAATCTTTCACATCAATCAATGGCATTTTCACATTCCCTTTTATTTTCCAATCCACAATTACATCATAGATTATTCTCATAAATCCCCACTGTTAAAATCATCTGCATATTCACATTATTATAGTTTTAGGTATTCACAATATATTGTGTACATGACAAGAAGGAAAAAATTAATTTGGCAAAAATCACTATAAAATCATATTTATAAGAAATATAGAATAGATATAAATAAATCAGCATAAATGTCCATCTTAACTAAAAACTCAGAGTAATGAGTTTTACCCAATCTTAACTGTCTTGGAAATTGTTGGATATTAAATTTTGGATCAGCAAACTCATCTTGTGTTTGGGATGGAAAACTACTGAATCTAAGAACATATGAAGAATATGCTTTAAAAAAATTACCTATGTGAGTTTCATTTTTTCCAACAAAATTGTATGGCACTGCCCTTTTAAAGAAAGTAAGTTTCACTAAAGACTTAGAGATATGCTGACTCTCAATGTTCTTATGGAAAAATACAAATGACTATAGTTACTGCAAAAGGTTTCTAGCCATGTCTGTGTTTAACATTTAGCATCACATGTTGAATTTCACATTCACCAATGTAATTACAGAAAACTAGAATTATACAGGAACTTCATTAGAGAGTTTGTCTCACAAAATTTAAATGTTTGAAACGTCAGAAAGTTCTCTGTATCATACAACTTAATTTGTATTCAAAATAGCAATGAATTGCTAACTTCCTGCTAGAAGACAAAACAAAAAATCCAATTAATAAATTTGTTTCTCATCTGTAAGTTAATTAATTGACAGCACCTCTATGGTGCTAGCTTATTCATATTTTAAAAAGTAAGGACAATTCCGTATTTCATTCAAGTCAAGATTTTTTGGAATTCCTATTTAGTATATTTATTTTATTAAACAAGGACCATGTTGCCTTTTCTAGGGTGAAAATACGACCATCAAAGTAGAGATGCCATCTTAAATCACTTTGCAGGGATGTGCGAATCAAAAGGTGAATCCGGGATTCACAAGTTACACTTAAGACTTCCTTACAATCTCCTTTCACTAGTACCATTTTGGGGGTATGTGGCAAAACAATGATAGCAGCTATGGAGAAATTAGTGTCTCCATTGCAAATTTAATCATCAAGGAACTCTGTGAAACTTTGATTCTATTTGTGATACTAGTATGTGTGTGTGTGCTTGTGTGTATTATATATATATATACACACACACGTGTATGTGTACACACACATACATACTAGCGTCACAAATTTTTATATATATTTACATATATACATATATATATATATATATATATATATATATGAGAGAACAAATTGAAAACATTGTACTGGTCTGTGTGATCTTCCATAGATAATTCATCAGATTTGGATGTGCTATAACTGGATTTCTAGTGATAAATTATATCAATTCTTTCTTGTTAAGTCCATGTGCATTTATGATCAAGGTTCTAGAATAACTTTTCTCATACTGATTTTATTAAGTACAGAACTAATCTAAAAGATAACAATATTGGATGTAGAAACAAATTTAGAAAATCCCAAACTAAAATTAAAAGCAGCATTTTAAGACCACCACCAAGTGAATATTAAATGTGTTTACTACTATTTAGGAATATTGTCACATAATTTGATATGAAACATTATTCCTTAGTAATTGACTATGCAGAGTACACACCATAAATATAGTACATGCAGAACCAGAACCTGACCAAGGAAAATGTCATGATGACATTTTCTTTCTCCTTACTGTAAATCTTTGGCACAGGACTAGAAAGCCTGTTTTCTCTTTGTGGAAAATCAATAAATACTTCAAAAGCCGAAGCAGAAACTCTTCCTTAACAAAACAATATACTTTAATTATAGAAGGCCTTGGTTCCCAAGGCCTTCGTTTTAGCTATAGGAGGAATGGTTTCAGATCTTAGTTGTGTGGATATATCTGATCTCCATGGTGATGAAAAAGTCAGCCTGGAAAGGGGCAAAAAACTGTGATACATTGCTCCCTATAGAAACAGCCAAGCTGAAATCAAATGTAGCTTCTGTATTTAACATGGACAAAACCTGAAGCTTCAGTGAACTGGTACTTTACCTCAGGAGTTGCCATAGAAACCTGCTAAGAAAGGTGGATTACAGATACCTACATCAAATTGTTTAATATTACTAAGACATAAAATCAAAGGCCAGAACATATGGGTTAAAAGTAATAATTTATTCACTAGTTCTGAATTTTCTTTTCTTAAACAGGACCTAGGAGTTTACTGTTTTTGCGAAATATCATAAAATCTAATTAGTCTAAAAATAATCCTAAAAGATAGCACTGAATAACTTTTACTCTTCTTCAATTTAGTATAAATAAATATTCTGAAGGTAAACCAATTTAGCCTCTTAGCTCAGTAATAATGATACTAACATTTGTACTTCACTTTCTACTTTAAATACTTTCATATGCAATATTTTGAAAGAAGATGCAGAAAATGGGAGAATTTCACTAAATTCACTTTGGTAATGACTTTTTATCTCATACTACATACTACATGAGAAATTAGAAGTTAGAAACAGATTAAAGTGTAAATGTTGCATTCTTTAGTAGTTCCTTTCAGGTCATGTGAATTGACTCCTCAGATTTGTAAGAGGTGATAGAAAATAATGTTTTACTATGAGAGAACACACAGTAACCCACAATATATCAGATCTGGCATCTGTGAGTAGGGATTGGTAAAATCGGTGGTATCTCTGAATTTATTCCCAAATCTGTTGTTTTTCTAACCCCTAAATGACAGATAAATAAATAGGCAGAAAGATTTGGATTGTTTCTAAGAAGATGAATAAAGTGGAACTTGGAATAAAAAATTGAAATAACTTTGGCCACTATATAAAATACTTTTCAAATTGGTCTCCAGACTTAATTCTTGGGAAGTAGTTTTTAAAAATATCCTGATATTAACAATTAGCTATAAAAGGAATCATGTCAAAGTTTAAAACACTAAGAAAGAGTTTTAATTCAAGTGGTGGAATTGTTTCACTGTTTATACATATCACGTTACATAATTTTTGGACAATAAAATTGGAAAGCACATTACTTATAATTTTTATTAATAAAAGGTAAATTGGGATAAATGTGATTGAAAGATCAGAACAAAGTTTTTGCTTTACTTGATTGAGCATATTAATGGTGATCATGACTTCCTATAATAAACCTAAAAATTTTAGTTCCTTTTATATAGATCTTATACAGAAAAAGCATGTGAAAGGAAACATTTTGCTAAATTTTAACCTGAATTAAAATTATAAATTGAGGGGCAATATGTAGTTGAGAGCATTCACTCTGCTGTCAGAATGTCTTTGTCTGAGTTTCAGATCTGTTATTAACTAGCTGAGAGTGCTGGATGTTATTAATATTTAAACTCAGTTTTCTCATCTAGAAGATAAGGATAATAATAGTATTTACCTCATATAGTTGTGAGGATTAAATGAGTTCTATTATGGAAAGACCTTAGAATATTGCCTGACACATAGTACTCATTAAAAATGTTAGCTATTATGTTAGCTATTATTTGTAATAGATTGATGCATTCAATAAACCTACAGAATTTAAACAAAATGCATCATACTATAGGTGTTCTGGGTTTACCTTAGGGAAGGCAATTCTATTTTAATATTTTTTTCCATGTGGAAAAATATCTTCTCTTTCTACATGAGAAAATAATGGAAGATTCAGATTTACGGGCATGCCTGGCTTTGTAGATTACATTTCAAATCCAGACTATGTGGCATATTTTTATAGAAAGATAAATCACTAAAATGTCTCACTTTAACAGACAGGTATAGTATATAGGAAAGATAAAAAGATTCTTCCTGAGACAACAGTGAAAGTCAAAGGAAAAATAGATAAAATTCAATCATTCCACTCAGAATGCCCTTGACATCTAATTTAAAATTAGTTTATACAAAGACCGATCAGTTAACGATGTTGTAAACTTGACTGAAATGAGTTCAGATTTGCTTTAGAATGAAGGCAGTAAGTTAAAACATCTTCATTTTAACTTATTCATAATTCCTTATACGTTCATTGAATATATTTCACTAAATAACTGAAATATGTAATAAATAAATCCTATTAATATAAATGGGATTTATTTCCCATATCAATGGGTGTTTCCCTCCTGTCATTAGATTGCTTACTTAATGCACTAATGTGGCAAAGTGTTCCATAGTTTTCATTTCGAGATACAAACATAAAAGAGGGATATTGAAGAGTTGCTCTGAAACAAGTGCCCTCTGTGTTGAACTCTTGCTGTCAAATTCAAAAACATCACACATTTGAGTTTGTCATCGTGACGAACCATGTTACCTCCCAAGTATTATAGCTTTCTCTCCTTCCATCTCTTTTACTGTCTAATTTTTGATCTCATTAAGAACCCAGCCCCCTCCTGAATTCACTTCCTTATCCAATTTGGACACCTCTGACTAGACCCCTCAATTCCCTCACCCTCTTGGATATGTGTTACATGTACTCTTTCCAATGTCTGCTTTCTTACTTCTGCCTGGCCACTGAGCATTGCTGGAGAAAATTGTATATCCACAATGACTGGCACCATTCTAAAATTGAGTTTTCTCACTTTGGGCCTTTCAGGGCTACTGGGTAGACCTCTTATTAGTGCTAGGTTAGCTCAATATCCAATCCCCCTTTAGAGGTGCTCCAAGCTTCCATTATACTCTTTTAAGACCTACTCTTTACCTGTGGATCTTCCTCTGAGCAGGTAACTTTTTGCCTCCACATTTGCAGAGGGGGTATCATTTCTCTCACATGGACTGTTGAAATAGTTTTCTAATTGGTCTCCCTATCACCCATATTTTCCCACACCAGTATATCTATATTGCCATCAGAGTGACCTTTCTGAAACTTATATCTGATTATGTTACCTTCCTACTGAAGGTCTCCATTATGTTTCTTGGGATACAATCCAAACTTCTGGGCATGGTATATTAAGACCTTCATAATTTAGTTCTACCTAAATTAGTTCATAATTCTTGGTTTTATCTCTCTTTATCTACACTAAATTCCATAGTTCTCCAAATTATTCTTTGTTTTTCTTCCTGTTTACCTTTGCTGATGCTATTTTTTCTTACTACCTAGAATATACCCTTCCTTTTCTTTTCCTCCTGCTAAAATCTTATTCATCCAGCCTAAATGTCACGTCCTCTGTGAGTCCTTGCCTGATTTCACAAGGTAGAGATAATCGAGACCTTTTAAGTGCTTTCATAGAACTTAATATGTTCATCTCTTAAGACACTTAATATACTATACTGTTACATTTGGATGTTTTTCTTTCCCATTATATCATGAACTTATTGATTCTGTGATTTTAAAAAATCTTCATTTTTCCAGAATTTAGCAGAGTGAATACTCAGGATTAAATCACCAAAATACATTTTTATTTGATGTCTAAGTATATTGGGTGCAAGCTGAACACTGAATAAAGACTTCTATTAAACATTTGTGTAAAATGCTTTACCTCACTATATTTTAAACTGAAGTGAGATCTACTTTAAAGTCTTTGAGGTGAACTATGTGGCGGACAGGGTGGGGGGAATTTTAGGAAGATAGGTCACTGAGGTCAAAGAATGCTATTTCTGGCACCGCTATGTCAAGGAAGAATGATTTAGACCTTATATGAAGTGATAGTGTAACCATTGCTGAAGGGTGTTTTCTTTGAATGACCTAGATTGTCAAAATATTCACATGTCATTAATATCAGGAATAGATGAGGTAATTGAAAACCTTACTGAGACTCAGGATGAGATTTTAATTATAAATACAGCCGATAAATATACTCTCTGAAGGTCCTTCTCTGTTGACAGAGACAGATTAGAAGGAACTACTACAAAACAAATCTTATCTTACCACCTTGCTACCTTGGGAAGATGTTGGAAGGGGTTGCTGCCAAATTGCTTGATATGGGTTTATCACTATGTCTAAAAATTTTTCCTTTAAACAGATTTGGAATGGCTAGGTTTCTGTACCACATGGATCAGGCAAAATAGATACCATTATGACATAAATATTAGTTGCTGTCTTAACATTTTAAAATGCCACATTACATATATATCCATCTCTGTATTCATACAAAATATTGAAAATTTAACAGAAAAAGAATAGCCAAATTTTACTCAAATATTTGAATGATTTACCCATCCATTCATTCCTTTTTGACTTTTAGAATATGACATGCTTTTATTTTAATAATATTTTCTTGAAAAGTGAGTTGAGTTAGTTTTCATTCTAAATAAGCATTCTCCAATCACTAAAAGAAATCTGATTTCTTATAATATCACTGGATCAATAAAATGGCTTCTCTAAAAAGTCAGTCATTTCATTACAGACAATTAAAACATAGGAGTTAGTATTCTACCTTACTGAGTCAAACCTAATGGCTTATATCACTCACATTTTCATTTAATTGAGCCACAACCACCTGAATTATGAGCTACTGGAAATAATATACAAGTATGTCAGATATACTCAATTTAAGGTAAGCTCTGATTTTAGAAATTGAGCAATGAATAGAATAAAAGTTTGGGTAGGTAGATAAACTAATACATTATAATTCTACTTAACTTGAAAACCAATGGAACAAGTCATGATAGAAACTTAGGGGTAGCCTATTCCTTTACACATCAGAAAAGGATTCTAGATTGCTCCCACTCTTGAGCTGTAAGAATTATGACTTTATAGGCAAAATAATCATCATTTTAATTCCACTAAACTCAACTGCAAGCACAATAAAAGTTTTGTGAATTTTTAGGCACTGTTCAGATATATGACCTGTCTGGTTTATGACTGCTTTTATGATTCACCTTTAGAATGATAACCAAGCCCTGCAAAGCAGATTTTTGCTGATTATCAAGCAAAACAAACTACATTATATATTTTTTTGTACTTTTTTTTCTTGCTTTCTTTTAAACTTAAGACACAAAGTGAAATAGAGTATCTCTGCATTTTGTGAAAATAGTTTATCAATTGGTTTAAAGCTCCTGATTTGATGTCAATTATCTTAATATGCTAAAAAGGTAGTTCTGAATATCAGTAATGCATAGGACTTTCTTACACATTTCAGAAATTGAAGACTGTGATTTTATGCCACCAGTGGAAATATTATTGATGTTTAAGCAGTGAATCATTTGTGTAATCTGGCAGTTTCACACTCTAAAAACATGAAAGTCATTTATAGACTCACTGCTCAATATAATGGGGGACAGGCTAAATTTAAGCTGGAATTATTAAAAAATAGTTATTCCATTCTTGTTTTTATTCTCCATATTATAATTAATCAGAAACCAATCTTTGGATACCTGTATCTTTTTTCTTCCAACAATGCACAGTATTTTGTAAGCCATAAATCTATGAAATAGTTTAAAATTTTTTTCTTTTTAATAAACATACTTGAAAAACAACAATTTTTTGCTTTGTTTTATAGTTTAGGGAGAATTTCTTAAGCTGATATTCTTTTTTTTGTTTTTCGTTTTTTT
>RJWJ010027771.1:0-21956 GCA_004363605.1 Indri indri
AATTATCTCAAATTAAGAACTAAAACCATCTCTCTTTCTCATTTTCTGTCTCTGTCTCTCTCTTTCTGATGTACACACACAAAACAAATTCAAAAGAATAATTTTATTAATGTATAAAGTTTTTTTCTTCTGTCAATTTATTTATAAATTAATAGCTAATGGAAAATAAGTAGGTGATCTACTATCTGGCATTATTTGCTCCTGTTTCAGAGAAAATGTGTTATGTTTAACAAAATGATTGCAGGTAAATTAATTGTGAGAGTGAATTTACTTTGTATGTATTCTACTCACTTGGATTTCTATTATTTTGAAGGAAATTTTATACTTTTTTGTTGTTTTTATATTTTATGCTTTAAAGACACCGTTCCACTGAGTTTACACTTGATCTTAGCCAAAAGGCCGAGAAGCCATGACACTGAGTTTAGAACAAAAACAATAACAGATTTTTACTGGTCAGCGAATAAACAGTAGATGAAGTTAAAGATCTTGATTAAGGAAAAGATCACCAGTGCTATTCTTTATTCTGCAACCAATAATTTTACAATTAACAGAAAATATGCCTGCTGTTTCTCCAGTATAGACTTTTTCACAGGAATTCTTGTGATGTGACTGCCAAGAATAGATTTCTACATCTGCTTAATGTACATTGAAGAAATGATACATTTTCAAAGTAAACCAATCAATTTCTTCAGAAGTTCCCTTACCTTAATAAGAACAAAACAAAATATTTAACCAAGAATTCTAAAGCACTTAAAGAATGTTTCAAAGTGTAAGTTACACCCATAATATAAATAAGCACCAAGTGCCATCTCAAAACTGAAAAAAAGAGTTATTTTTTCTGAGTTTGAGCCCAAATCATTAGATAGAATATATACTAAATTTCATGTCTGTGTGTTTTCCTTTTACAGGAAGGGAATTATTCAGCAAATTTTTACCACCCAGCAACACAGATAGCCGACAATTATGTTTAAGACAAATCCATATTGTGGACTCAAACAATCATTGCCTTTTTATAAAGGCTCAAGTAACACAAAGATCATGTTAATTCACAATCTCAATCAGGTTGATGTTTGAAGTCCACAAAGAAGTCATTGTAGCTGTTCCTCAACTGTTCCTTTGATTTATTTTTTGCTTCCTTCCCCAAAATCAGACCCTGATACTGGCAAGTTGAATTAAAAACCTGTCAAAGAGACATCTGTAAATGATACTGTAACCAATGGCCATGGCCAGACCCCAAATTTAATTATGTGTAAAATGGTAAATAAAACAGAAAAGTTTCCAAACATAATTAACATGGTGAACATTAAATGGATTTAATGGATATTATATTTTCAATGTCCCCAAACTTAAAAGGCATACAATGCAAATGGAGTACTTTTCATTGCATCACACACACACACATGAATGAGAGCATGCAATAATTGACTTAAAATCTTTCTGAAACTGTGGGTGTGTTTTTCTCCACACAAACACACCACTGATGATACTACATAGCTCCATTAATGAAGAAGCCAGGCCATGCCAGACTAATCACATGAATTGAGAAGACAGTTCCTTGTCATCAAACAGAGCCTGCTCATTTTTTTGTTCCCCTGCGCTTAACGAAAAAAAACAAAAAAACAAAAAAACTTTTCTTCTCATTCAGATTTTTTTCTAGTTTGAGATATTTTCCAGGAGCCTATTTTTGTTCAGATGCTTGAGGAGTGGTGCCTTATGTCTTGGTTAGCAATCTCTTTTAACGGCTGCAGAGATCCTAATAGCAAACTAACAAGGATCGCAAATACCATCATTTCTCAAGTTGTGAGTCAGCTGCAACAAAATCCTGCATTCAGTGACATCGAGTAATATTTGCAAGGCAGTGGTGGGTAATAATAAAGAGCACAAGCTCTGGAGCAGAGTGCCTGAGGTCAAGTTAGCTCCAGCTTTGTAACTGTGACTTTTGCCCAAGTTACTTAGCCTTTCCACATCTCAATTGCCTCAACTGCAAAAAGGAGGATAATTATAAGGTTACTGTGCAGACTAAATGAGTTAATATGCATATGTGAAACTCTTAAAAATATATGCTAGTTAGTATTGTTGTCTCTCATAATTTACAGTTACTCAAAAAGGACATTCTGATTATATAACACTGTAACTATTTTCTCCATTCCCAGCAGAAAGCATACGTTCTTTGTCTGTACCACTGGTTCTCAAAATTGGCTGCACATTGGCATCACCTGGGCAAATTTTAGAACTACTCATAGCTGGTGTAGGCTACAGTATAGGCATTAGAATTTTTCAAAGCTTCCCAGGTTATTCTGATGTGTAGCCAAATGTAAGAACCACTAATCTATGTCCCTTATTACCTAGATGAACTACTTCTAGAAAATCCAGTCAGGGAGAGAGAGGCTGCAGGTAGCTGATGCTAATTCCCAAAGTTCCCTACAGCCTATGGCAATGGTCTCAGTCCATTCCTGCTGCTACAACAAAATACCACAGACTGGGTAATTTATAAACAACAGAAGTTTATTTCTCACAGTTCGTGATGCTGGGAAGTCCAAGATCAAGATGCCAGCAAATTCAAAATTCTGTATCTGGTGAAGGCTCAGTCTTTGCTTCCAAGATGGTGCCTTGTTGCTGCATCCTACAAGATGGAAGCAGAAGGGCAAAAAAAGGCCTGGGTAGTTCCCTCCAGCCCTAGTGTAAGGGCATTAATCCCATTCATGACAGTGGAGCCCTCATGACCTAATCACCTCCTAGCTTCTAACACTATCACTTTGGAGTTTAAGTCCCAATACATAAATTTTGAAGGGACACATACCTTCCAACCATAGCAACTGGTTGTTGTTCTTAATCTTCAGTGTACATAGGAACTACTGGGATAACTCATTAAAACACAGATCGCTAGCCACATCCACAGAGTTTCTGAATTAGCAGGTCTTTGATAAGGCCCAAAGGTTTGCATTTCTAACAAGTTTCCATGGAATGTGCATATTGCTGGTCCAGTGACCAGGAGTTGGGACAGATGAGCCCATGGTAACCACCATACTGTCAATATTCTTAGTATGGCCTGTATTCGTCAGGGCTCTCCGGAGAAACAGGATCAACAGAATGTGTGTGTGTGTGTGTGTGTGTGTGTGTGTGTGTGTGTGCGCGCGAGCGCGTGCGTGCGCGTGTGTGTGTGTGTGTGTGTGTGTATGAAAGAAAGAGAGACAGAGAGAGAGAGAGAGAGAGATTTATTTTAAGGAGTTGGCTCACACAATTGTAGAGGCTTGGTAAATTCAAAATCTGTAGGGTAGGCCAGTAGTTCAGAGACCCAGTGAAGAATTGAGGTTCAAGTCCAAAGGCATTCTGCTGGCAGAATTCCTTCTTACTTGAGAAAAACCAGTCTTTGTTCTATTAAGGCATTCCACTGATTAAATGAGGCCCACCCAGATTATGTAGGGCAATGGGCTTTACTCAAAGTCCACCAATTTAAATTTTAATCTCTTCCAATAAACACTTCCACATACACATCCAGAAAAATGTTTGACCAAATATCTGAGCACCGTGGGCCAGCCAAGTTGACACATAAAATTAACCATCACATGGACTCATCTGTATACGAGTGCTGACTCGAATTTAAAAAAAAAAAAATCTTCTCTATGTCTCTTTGTTATTATGAATCACTATTGAAAAGTACAGATTAATTAATGTTGGTAGAAACAATAAGAAAAATTGAATGGTCCAAAGTGATTGAGTTTGGTCACAGTCAGTGACAAAGGTGTCAGTGTATTTAGTAACCCAATAAGAATAGCTTTCTAAACAAAATTTTGAGATGGTTATGAAAAAAATTGACACAAGATTCACTCTAGGTACAATTATGAAGCTGACTCTTCTTCCTTTTCCCACCAACTCCTCCATGTAGATCAGAGGGGTCCAGCACTGTCGTAAGCCTTCTAGGTTTTCCCACTGTCTGCATCAAAATGCATCTGTCTTATGTTCGATCTCAAAGGTTCCTAATCTCAGCTATAAATTTAATAACAAACAAATCCAACCAAAGTATTAATATGTCATGAACCACAGAGATAATTTGCTGACACTTGACAGATTTTTATGTGCCTTAATAAACCAAACTATCAATATTACTTTTTTCTAAAAAGCTGCAAATGGACAGCAAGGCCAAGCACATGAAAAACTTCTTTTCTAACACTGAGGTCTAACGCAAGGATTAGAATTAATAAGTAAGGTTTTTCAAAATATACTCTATGTTACTGTGCACACAGGATATATTAAAATTCCCAGTGATGGAATTTTATTGATAATTTAAATAAAATTCCTTGCCCTCCTATCAGTGGGTCTCAATGCTGATTGCATATTAAAATCACCTTGTGAGCTTTTATGATGTACAGATGCTAGGGCTCCTCCCTAATCCAATTAAGTGAGAGCATCTATGCCAGCTGGGGAATCGGTGTGTTTTAAAGGCTCCCCAGGTGATTCTATTACGCAACCAAGCTCGAGAACCACTGCCTCATACGCAGAAGAAACCATGAACCATGAGGTCACTGAATTTTTGAGGAAAATGAACTACACAATTTACCATAAAATAAGTAAAACCTTTATAGTATCAGCTTTATAGTATATTGTTACAAACTTTATAATGTTAGCCAGCTGAAGCTGGAATCAGCCTAATAGAGGAGTAGACTTTAGGAAAAAAACAAATACGTAGAGTTTCTCCAAGCACTTTTTAACTTCTCATCCTCTCAGCTTTATATTGTAATTGATACTCACTAAAATAAGTCTTATTTTTTCAGTGGTACTATGGCTATGCAATATACTCATAGGTATAATCATTTTTTTACATAATGATTAAAATAGTGTTTTTTTCCTTCTTTATTTAGGCTTTTTGTTTGACATTGTAAAAAGCTTGAGAGATAAATGCCCTGCAACCATTCTGAAGTTTTCTGGTAACATTTGATCAACTAGAGCAGGGACTATGTTCTAAATTAATTGAGGAATGTCCACAGTTCTAGCCTAGACCAGAGCTTAGCAAATATTGATTGACTGACAGAGGATGAATTGTTTTAACCTAAGTGTTTATTTTCATTTCTAAGGTATTTTAAATACCTATCTCTTAAGATATATATTTAAATAATATATATACATATCCACATACTTTGATTTTATAAAAGCAATGCAAATCTTCAGAAAACATTTATAATACAAAAGTGTGAGGTAAATTTGAAAAGAGGTAAATTTGAAAAAGAGCAAAGAACTGATGCATACAAAGAATAAGAAATATTGCAAAACTGTTGTTCCCAAAATGTTGCAGATTTTAGAACTTAAGAAAATGTTAGGTATCTGGAGAAAAAAATTACAGAATTTATTTTGAATAAATTCTTATTCAAAGGAGGCAATCTACAAATAAACTAATTAATGCAAGTTTGAAATTGTGAATAGAGTAGGCAGTTATCTACATGGTCAGATTATAGAGGTAACTGCCATATCATGCATACCCACCCCCACAATCCCATCAATTGTGACTGAAATGCCACCGGTGTTGTTAGGCACAGCTGTAAGCATTGATTACTTGCAGAAAACACTCCTGAGAAAACGAGCAGTCCCAGTGAATTAAAGTAATTTTAACAGGCTACAGTCTGAAAGCAGTTTGTATAAGAGCAAGACTAGGGGCTTCAGAATAAGTTTACCTTTATCTACTTTTCAGAAATTGAAATTATAATACTACTTATTCCTTCTCAGGATCAGTCTCTCCATCTCAAAAGATGCAAATAATATTGTAGAATTCTCAAAAGTTAGAACCACTTATAATTAGATGCATTTGAACATAATTTTTATAGCTACAAAATTCAAAATCAAATATATATTTCATGTAACTTTAAATGTGGAAATAGAAAAAGTTTGACAAGAGCAGTATATTCATTCAATAGAATTTGAGGAGAGACATTGAGGTAATTAAACTGTCAACAAGAAAAAATAAAATCCTCCAGCCTGAGCAAGAGCAAGACCTGTCTCTACCAAAAATAGAAAAATTAGCTGGTCATTGTGGAGGTGCACATCTGTAGTCCCAGCTACTCGGGAGGCTGAGGCAGGAGGAATGCTTGAGCCCAGGAGTTTGAGGTTGTGGTGAGCTACAATGACGCCACAGCACTCTAGCCCAAGCGACAGATCCAGAACCTGTCCCAAAAAAAGAAGAAAGAAAAAAAAAAAGAAAAAAGAAAATCTAGAAAGACTTTACCAGAATGTCAGGGGCTAGTCTACAGTAAATACGAGAATCACATTTAAATTATTTCAATATATTTAAGATAACATGGATCAATTAATACGTGACTTCAAAGTTGGTAATACTGATATTTTGAATGGTACATTTTGTTGTAACCATTTTAATTTATTTAACTTTTCAGTAACGTTTTATTTTATTTGCAATTGTGCTATAACTAAAATGATATGCAATCATATTTTCAAATAGAAAAATAATGGATGACATTATAAATATAGTATAATATTAATAACAGGAATAATTAAAATGTAAAATATTAAATATTCAAATGTGTAAAATTATTTTACCATATTATTTGTATATTATTTGTAACAGTTATTATATTGTATGTTATGTGTAATGAGTCATTTTTATATTAATATTCTAATACTAATTCTTCCCTAAACTTATAATACCAGATTTTTATTTAAAAAGTGATTAAGAAACATTATATTCAAACATAAAGTTCACATAAACCTCTTTAGATGTAAAACTAAATTCTGAATAGAAAACCTTATTTAATTTAAAGTTTATATTTTACAGATATATACTAAAATTGATAATTGTAGCCTATGTAAATTTATTTGAACACAATTATAATAGATAAATAAAATAAAAATGATTTATTATGAGTTGAATGAACATTTCCAATTTTAAATCTCTGCTGCTACGTTCACAATCTCAGCGAAAATACGTACTGCTTTCCTTTTGGAAAATACATACAGAATTCCTCCCCACTGTTATTTAACAGCCATTAATATACTATTGATTTTTTGCACAGTGCTGGCCTTATTATCAGGAAGTTTCAAAAACAAACTAAGATGTCTTTGAAAGGATGAGAAATGCTACTAATTAGGCAAATCTCAGAGCATCAGTGTCATTACAGTATTTGGGAGGCACACAGTGGGAAGAGAAGTTGTTATAGTAGTATTTAATTTAAAACACTGTTTTCATATTAAAACAAATACTGATACATAGAGATAAGAATAATTTCCCAGAAATTTTAGGATTAAACAGGAGCATCAAATACATTTAATACAAATGCTTCCAGATATACTCCAGCCACCTAGGAAACACATCTTCTTTCCTCTGCTTTGCGGAGTACTTCAGAGGAAAAGTTTGAGATGTATGGCTGTATTCCCTTTCCCTTGTTCGTTGAACCATCAACTGTATCTCTTATGCTACATTATACAACCAAAAATTTGCTTGATTAAATTCAACAACTAATGAGAACTTACTATGAACCTAGCACTTTAATAAACATACATTCAAAGAGATACTCAAGCACAAGACACTGACATTGAGGAAAGAAAGAAAACAATAATTTTTATAGCTTATGGACTCAATAAGTATATAGGACAGACACAAATGAAAATAACGCATTTTAATAAACCCCACAGTAGTTCCCACAAGCAATACAATAATTGCTAAACACATATTGGATAGAGACATAGACCAGGGTAATAAAATGAGGAACAGACATTACTCTAAGACAGGAGACTTATTTTTGCTCTTAAAAGAATCGAATAGAGAAGAAGGGGTCAGTGTTCTCCATTTGGAGGAGCACCTTGAGTAGAATCACATCATTGTCAATCATTGAGATCTGAGAAACATTAGAAAGGAAGAAATCATGGGTCATGAAGAATTTGACAAGAGCGAAGATGAAAACAAAAAATTATTTCTAAGTTCTAAACCTGGGAGACCAGGAAAATAACGCCATGAAAAGTTGGAGGAGAAGTCTCAGAAGAGAAAAGGCTGAGTTTAGGTTTGAATATGTTGAAGGTTCAGCCATTTTGACAGCTAGAAGAAAATAAAAAGCAATATGAAAGCTTGACCAACATGATAGTGAGGACAGCAGATTACTGCCACCATTTCTGCTACTTGGAAAAGCACACCAGCTCAAATTTTTATTTCGGCCATAGCCTCTCTTCTTTTGATATGAAATGCAGAGCAATGGATAATCTCAATGAAAGTTTAGAGGAATCCCCAAGGCCTTCTCAATTTTCAGCACCTCCAAGGAATGAAGTTCAACTCAGAGGCATTGAGTCACGCCTCCTTCCGAGGCTTTTCTTACGGACTCATTTTCCCACACTCACCAAAAGTTTTTCTAACACTTTCTAGAGCCTTCTAAAGACGAGGGGCCTCAAATATCAAAATGAAGAGCGTTATCACACACTTACATCTTTTCACTGCTCAAAAACATGGAATGATACAAGCTCCCCACCAAGAGATAAGCAAAATCACAAGAGTCTCCTATATTGGGCAACTTGATGTCTTACAGAAATACGGAGTAATCCAAGTAACAACCATGGCCATGTGATCCAGGCTCAGCTCAGACTTGTGGTCAGAGAAATACAATACAGTAAACAGAATTAATTAAAAGACATCCAAATCATTTAAAGGTACCCTTTTAAAAATGGCAACACTGTGGAGAAATACTTTAAAAACTACAAATCTTCCTATACATCCATTGTCCCCATCTGTGTTAGTTCATTTTGTGCTGGTATGACACGATACCATAGACTGGGTAATTTATAAAGATAAATTCATCGGCTTACAGTTCTGCAGGCTGGGAGGTGTAAGGCCAAGGCACTGGTAGGTTTGGTGTCTGGTGAGGTCATTGTCTTCTCTAAAGACGGTGCCTTGCATGCCGCATCTTGTGGAGAGGAGGAAGCTGGATCCTCACGTGGCAGAAGGTGGAAGGGCTGAGAGCATGAGAGAGAGCAAGAGGGGGTTGAACTCACCATTTTATGATGTCACGAATCTCACCCAAGAGGGTGGAGCCCTCCTGACCTAATCTCTACAGTGGTCTATCTCTTAATTCTTTTATAATGCTCAATTAAATTTCAACATGAGTTTTGGAGGGAACAAACTTTCAAACCCTAGCACTATCTCTGTAACTCTTAACAATACCACATGAATAGCAGCAGCTCCTAAAAATCTTCCTCTCTGATACTCTCAAGTCCCAACCAAGCACTCTACTCAGCCCAACAATCTCATAAGGGCTTTTGCCTTTCCCTCTTCTCTCATTTTCCTTCTATGTTCTTTTTTCTCTTCTCAAAGTATTTACCCATCTTCACTTTTTCAGTTGTTTTTTGTTTTTTTGTTTTTTTGGTTTTTTTTAGTTCATTGGCCCAAAGCAGCATGGACATAATATAGGAACTGAAATAAGCAAGGCTCTTTAGAGGTCAGGAGCAAGCAGAAAAGAAGGGGTAAGCATGCACACATTAAAATGTTTTGTTCACATCACGTGTAAATGCTTAGTTTCAAAACAATTTGCTGTCACTATGTTTTATTTTGTTCTCAAATTCCTTCAAAAGACAAATAGAATTCTCATGAAGTATCTGGCTCATTCTCTTTTAGGGTCACTCGGACTTTTGGAATCAGTGGAAAACTAAATAGAAATCTCCACAGTTATGTCAAACCACAGAGATCTCAAGAGTCCTCCAACCTTGGAGATGCCAAATTATTTGATGCTTCTCTGTCCCCTGAGAATATGTGGCTCTTGGCATTGCCACTCATCAGAGGCTAGCATGGATTTCTGTCTGCTTCAAGTGCCTGTAAGCTGACGTTTCCATGTTGCCTCTTTTTCTCACACAAACTTTGTTTTTATCCTGTTTTGCTTTTAAAGGTCAAAGAGAAGTTTGATTTCATGATTAATCAAATTTTCTTTAATTTTTAAGCATTAGAGTACTACCAAGGGAAAAAAAACCTGTAAAAATATAGAGGACACTCCTTTTTTTCTAAAATGTCCAAAGAATTTTAGGTGTTTGATAATTGCTCTTCTAGCTAACCAAAGATTTGTATATCATTTACTACTTTAAATTACTTAAAGTACAATAACACAAAAATAATAATAGATTTAAAAACAATTCAAGATCTACTTGGGCATATAGTGGGACTTCAGTAAATATTCACAAAGGAATCATTCTTCAAGAGAGTAAAGTATTAAAAGTGGTTGCAGATAATATCCCCTTTACTAGAAAGCTAAAACATTATTTTTTTCTGAAAAACAAAGTTTTTCTTAAGCAAATTTGCTCTTAAGAAAGAGTCCAATTTAAGGTAGTTTATTTGAATAATGTTCCCTGTGATAATAGGTACACACATTTTAATAATTGTCATAAATATGTTAGAGAGTTCTACACAATGTAGTGAGTTCAGAGGAATAGGGGTTGCAGCTGTGGTAGTCTATACACTTCCTACTCAACCCTCAACCTGTCTAGCACTACTTCAATTATGTGATGTGTAACTATCCATTATACCTGCATAGCGATTTATCCAGCTGAGTAAAGAGACATCAACCTAAGTAGCTCAAAGTGGCTTCGGAGTTTAGCCGAGTGCTAGATTGCTTTAAAGACATTATTGAATTGTACCTACACAGTAGATAATGATTACATGAAATAAATGAAAATCATTCAGAATGAATGAATTCCTACTTAAACCACATTAGGTACCACTTGTGAGAAATGCTGAATACTTGAACTGGAATGAAAGAAAATTTGAAATAAAGTTCCTTAATTTTAGGTAGCTATTTTGTGAATGCATGTGTTTAAGAGCATTATAAAATATCACTTCTTAGGCCCCATTATATTTGCAGACAGCATATTCTTAGGTCACAAAGTTATGATTCATATATATCAAGTCACTTAGTGCTGCTGGCAAGTGTTGCCAGCCTGAAATATAAAACAGAGAGGATAATAAAACTTTAACAAGCAGCAATAAAACTAATGAAATATAATCTCAAATATAGTGCTCTAATTCATCCCGAGAGGAAACACAATCACCCAATCCTAAGGATGAGGAAATGAAGCCAGCTCCATAAAAACACATATTCATCATAGTAACATGGATCATTTTAGAATTAGAACTAAAAGAAAATTCAACCTGGTTATAGTAGTGTAATTATCATGGTCAAATAGATGAGGATGACAGGATGAAGCAATAGTTCACATATGCTTATTTTGGCTCCATATTTAAAGCCATTGAAATGAAAATATTGATATTATTTTTAATAGGGATAATCTTTCATGCTGACTATTAGAGACATTTCATGATAGACGGAGCCACATTTAAGAAGTTAGGTATGACTTCCAAGATCAATATGTAAGTGGGTCACAAGTTTATTTACATACAGTTTGCCTGCCTATAATAACCATGCAATCCAGTCCCCAGTAACTTCAGATTGATGTTTATAACTGTGTCCCTTGAGGTTGTAATTTGACAATTATATGTTTCCTCCGCTATTTCTCATGTGTTTTTGAGAAATTAGAATTCCAAATTCAAGAAAAAGGGAGGAGAGAGAGGGAGAGAGAAAAGAAGAGGAAAAAAAGAGTGAAACAGGAAGGGCGAGAGGAAAGGTGCTGTTTGTTTTGGCTCCTTTGTAGCTTTGATATTCTGCACACAAAAGCGTGCAGAATAAACTAAACAACAGAGAACAGACTTATCCAAAGATGAAATCAGAATAGACAAGAGTTTCTTTTCTTTTAATAGACAACTCTGTGATTGTGCATATGGTATAGTTTATCCATCCAAGTAAGTTAGTAAAGGGAAATGGATCAATAGTTGTCCATTCTCAGAAGCATCTACAAGACAACTAGGAGTTCTGTGCTTAGTTTTCCACTGCCGGAAGATTTTTTTTAAGTGAGAGGAATTCATATCAATGATTGACTTCCCCACGAAAGCTCAGGAAACACATAATGTCAAATAGGGTCAAACAATGAATAAGACAGGATATGGAACTGTGTTCAGGTATGTCTAAGATAAGCAAAAATAATGAAGAAGAGCAAGATGGTATACAGAGATTATAAAGAAATTTACAGTTCTGTTATTCAAAGGGCAACCTAAATAAACTAGCAGGAATATTTTCCCAATAGAATGAACTCAAAGGGAGATTATCTGCTGTAGGCAGAATTAACTGAAGCATTTTTGAAAACTTGAACTGGGCCAGGTGTGGTGGCTCATACCCATAATCCCAGCACTTTGGGAGTCAGAGGAAGGAGGCTCGCTTGAGGCCAGGTGTTCAAGACCAACCTGGGCAACATAGCAAGACCTCTTCTCTACAAAAATTTAAAAGTTAGCTGGGCACAGTGTCATGCCAGGCTGAGGAAGGAAGACTGCTTGAGCCCAGAAGTTCAGGGCTGCAGTGAGCTATGATCACGCCACTGCACTCCAGTTTGGGCAACAAAGCAAGACCCTGTCAAAAAAAAAAAAAAAAAAAAAAGACAAAACAAAACCTTAAACTAGTAAGACTCTTGAAAACATAATAGAAAGAAATAAGGTGTCTTGAAAATGTATGAATAATAGAAATGATTTTTTCTGTTTTTATCCCTCCATTTTATGAGTTGTGAGATAGAATATGAGATTTAACTGTACTGTAAGTAATCAAATACATCATATTTATTTTCCGTTGCCTCATTTATCTTTTAAAATATGTATTGATTTTATTTCAATTTTATTGATTTTATTTCAGTTTCGTTGACGTACAAACACTGGCCTAAAAATTGTCACCTTCTAAAAGATAACTCTCATTATTTTCCACCTATACTGAAATTTTAATATCTAGGTAAAATTTTCCATCATCGAAATAATTATTTAGTTTATTATTTATCTCTGAAGGGTATCCTGAGAATTAATAGTATACTGCAAAAACACTTTTTTTTTTCTTTAACGCTTCACGAATTTGCGTGTCATCCTTGCACAGGGGCCATGCTAATCTTCTCTGTATCGTTCCAATTTTAGTATATGTGCTGCCGAAGCGAGCACCAAAAACACTTTTTGAAATAGAAAAGAAATAATGAGGTTTGCAAGAGTTATAGGTTAACAAAAAGTTAATGCTACTTTTTTCCTGCTAACTATAAATGTCTAATCGTTCTTTCCACTAAAATAAAACCAAGCTGGGTGCAGTGGCATGCGCCTGTAGTCCCAGCTACTTGGGAGGCGGAATTGAGCCCAAGAGTCTGAGAGCAGCCTCCAGCATGGGCAACAGAGAGAGACAAGAGACCCTGTCTCAAAAAAAAAAAAAAAAAAAAAAAGCAATATCTTTAACATACACCTGCTTTCACTGACTATTTAAATATAAAGATCATAATTTGATACTATTTTAATATAAATAATTTTCTATGAAATAGGGGAACTGAGCTTGGTCACATTCATGCTCTAAGTGGATAATTTGGGTCATTACACCTTCGAAGTCTTTTTAGTTTGCAATCACTTATAAGGCATTCATGTACCGCCATCATGTGGTAAACCAAGCACATACAGCTTATTTGAAAAAGTATGAAAAATCCCAGAAAAAAAGAAAAGTGCTATTTGTTTTGGTTCATGCTAGTAGCCTTCGTCTTGTCAAAAAGAGCCTAGCAAAAGAGTTAGCTGCAGGAACCTATACCGTAGATCTCAGCCCATGCACTATTGACCAGAGGACTCAGACGGTGTGTATTTGAAGGCAGAAGCAAATCAACCTAGCTGATAAAACCACAGAAAGCAAATGACATTTCCCATTTCAGAACTGTTTAACATTCTGTGTATCTACATAGAAGGTCTGTCAAATGTTTAAAGTTGTGTTCTTTGCATAATTATTTTCAAAATCACAAGTAACAGTTAAAATGATATTTTATAATTGTAGTGCCTTTTCTATCTAACTAAAAATATCTAGGTACGCGAAATGGACAAGTATAAGGGTACCTACGGGGCCAATCAGGGCAATTTAAATTAGAAATGTTAAACACAGAGCACATCATGCTTTTCTCACTAAGATCATTTGCATCTGTTTTCAAGAGTACAAAATCAAACTTAGATCCAATTGTCTTCTACTTAATTTTCAATATCATCTCTAATACTGAGGAAGGGGTATAATCACACAAATCATGATCATAATAAAATTATTTTAATGAATATATATTTTATGAGTTAAATTTTTTTCCTCCAAGGTCAGAACATGAAAATAAAAAACTCAATTTGATAAGGGAGGGATTCTGGATTTAAATACAAAAGTCCTCATCTTGTAAAGCCCTTACATTTTTTTTCTAGAAATCAAACATTTCCAAAATTTAAATGTAACAAAAACTAGAGAAGTGCAATTCTGTTAATGACCTCTCTCACTTTAGAGAGTACTAAAAGAGCTGATGAAATTTTTGTCTTTAATTGAAATATAAAGAGAGAGAAATGTGATCATTTCAACTCTTTTGCTTTTATATATTATTTTGAGAAATGGTAAATGCTCTTCAACACATTGCCTCAAAATGTAAGATTTTAATACACCAATCAACTTTGTGAGACAAAATCCTAATTTACTTTCTGCTTCTCCCCTTTTTATTGAGCACCAACCATTGATTTCTTATTAGATAAAAGATATAAAGTCATTACCAGGTATAAAATCAGCATAAACATAATTATAAATCTAAATTTTGTTTTTAACACATTAACTGTCACATGAGTTGTATTTAACTCAGGCTAGTTCTGAGCCTGGGGCCTCATGAAGCATATGTAACTTACATGTCTCTTTACCTTGGGAAGCGTGTGGTACATGGCAACTCACACCGTCATGCTGTAGCATACACATTATGTGATGGGTGGCCTCCTGAACAAAACCCTGCAGTTGGTTTGTGAACATCTTACTTGCTGGTGTTCTTATTGTTACAATTAATATTGACAATTTAATTGCATATTACTCAGGCACAGAAAACAATAAAAATAACAAAAATTTTTCATTAAGTTAGAAAGAATCATTTTGTTTTGGAAGTTTTCATTCTATTTTTGTAATAGAACACCATGGTCCCAAGGAAAAAAAATTTTTTTTTCTAGTGTGGTACTGAACGTGTTAAACCGTTACTAATTCTGTAACTTGCATTTAATATAGTGACTTTCTACAACTTGTTTATGAGTTTATAGTAGCTTTATATAAAATAACTTTGTTCTAATGATCTTTAGTAGAAAAGAAAGATATCTGCATATGACAGAAAAAATTAAAAAAGAGATCTAGTAAGTAAATATCCTAAAGAAGAAAGAAAAAAAAAAATATACCAAGTAGAGATGGAAATTATCTAATCTAAAGATAATTTTGGTCATGAATTTCTATTATGAAAAATAAAACAAACTCAGTAAATTGACACAATAAAACAAGAAGAAAGCCTAGCCAAATTCGTACATGCTTAAAGGACTTAATCGTTAAAGGAGCTGGGACCACAATGAAGACCTGTCTATCTACAAGTTATTTAATTGTCTATCAATCCCAGAAAAAATTTAAGTCACCATGGTTTTGGTTCAACAGGAGTGTCGGGCAGCTGCCAGTGGTAGGGCTACATATTGAAAGTTTTCTAAATCTTCAGCCTTCATGAAGAAGATGATGGGCATTCAGAAGATCTGATTATGGGTGACATCCCATAAGGAGTAGCACTGGTCAGCTTCATAGACACAAGTCTGCTGTCTTAAGGAGAAGGAAGAACAGGGGCAGTCTTATGCAATGTTCTTTTGACTGCAAGTACAGAGACTCATTTGATACAGTCGAGCAAAGAAGAGGCATGTGATATATGGATATAAGTGTACAGTACTACTCAAAGAGTGATCTAAAGACCATGATGGGATTAGGTATAGAAATTCAGATGGAGCATTTAGAAAGTTGTTAGAAACTTGAGAGAGGAACTGATGAAAAAATTCTTTAATAAAAAGACATGGGCTCTGCATTCGTTTCCTGTGGCTACTATAACAAATTACCACAAACTTCTTGGCTTCAGATAAGAGAAATGTATTTTCTCACAGTTCTGGAGGCCACTCCAGCCAACCTCTTTGAAGGAAGGCCTTGAGCTAGTGAAGCATCTTTGCCAGCACAAGCAGAGAACAGGAAGTGCTTGGGATTCATAACCACCATGCCTCCCAAAGTGGCCACAAGATAATGACTGATTGGTGCAGCAGTATGAAAGCCCAGCTCTTTGCCTTGAGCCAGGACAAACAGTGCATTGTAACTTACATTCCAAAGTTCCATGCTGGATCAGGCTGTCGCAGCCTTGCTTGAAGTAGTACCCTCGCTTCTTTCCTTCCCTCCCCTGCTTCCTTCACACCCTTACCAGTTTAACTGGGAGCACATCCTTAATAAATTACTGGCATGTGAATCTCTTGCTTAATGTCTCCTTATTTTGATGAAACTGACCTAACACAAAGAGTATCTCACAGATACTTTGTTTAATGTTCCCTTAAATTAGGGAACCCAACCTAAGACAAAGACTGCCACTATCTCACACAAACGAAGGGCAATATAGGTAGCCAAACCCCCTTGAAGAACTGGACCCAGTTTATTCAGCTCTCTTTCTGGGACCCTGGAGCCTCAGACACTGCTTTCTTCTTTCCTGCATGCCTATGTCACTTTTGTCTCTGGACACATCCATTTCTAGGTTATTGTACATGACCATATCTTTATATCCATAGGTTTAAATCTAATCTTTTGGTCTCAATTTGTGATTTCCTTCCATTTAATATAGTAACTTTTCACAACCTTTTCAAGAATTTTACAATAGTTTTATATAAAGGAAATTTATTTCAAAGGAAAAAAAGGATTACTAGAAAATAGTAATAGAAAAAAAAGATTACTCCACAGATCTAAAGATTACAAAACTATAAAAGTGACAAATCATATTACTTATTTTTTGGTCCCGTTAATGTATGGAATAAAAGTAAATATGCTCGACCCAGATTATATTGAGGGTGACTGGTAATGAAACTGGTAAAAGTAGTAGAATTATACACTATGCAAGTGACTACTAAGTCTCACCCCTTTCAGAAGTTTCTCTTTTAAGAGAAAAGGTGCATGGTATGGAACATAGCCACTCAAGTTGAGGCTTCAGGCAACCTCTGGAGAAAGACATGGATAACCTTATTATTGGGTCTTGAGGAACAAAGTGAGAGACACCCTAACTGACATAGAGGCATATCCTGGACTGAAAATGTATTTGTCTTTGAGAACAGAAAGAGCTTAAACTAAATATGACATAAGGAAAAATTATTAATAGTTATGCCATTTATTGAAGAGTAAACTCTTAATATAGCCATTGGGATTTTTAATGGTTAGAATAATTTAATATAACTTTTTTATTATTATTATGATTAAACATAATATTATCATTATTATCATCATTATTTAGCTATCATTTACTGACTACCTATTATATATCAGACATTGTCTTTAAATCTTTACACATCATAGCTCATTGATTTATCACATTGGTACTTTGACATATATATTATTCCCATCATAAGGATTCCAAAACTGAAACTCAAAGACTACTAACTCACTCAAAGCTACTAATCTGGAAGGAGAACCTAGATCTTTGTTACCAAAGCCCAAGTCATTTCTGCACTGCCATGCCTTCTTAATCTGTCTTCTTCTGTGTCAACTCTTTCCCCCAGTATCAAACAATGATCTTCTAAGTAAGCCAGTACTCATTCTACATCAGCTGCCTCAGCTCTACTTCCTTCCCTCTCAGAAGTCCCACCCTCCCAAATCCATGGTGCTAATGGAAGAGACCCATGAAGAGTGAAGGACATATCACATGTGCATACTGTTCATGTCATGCCCTGTCCAGTTTCTCAGAATATGAACACATGGTCTCTGTAGGGAGTTATTGGCCTTCATCTGGGTCCATGTGAGATGTTTCAAACAAGCTTAAGTGTTCCTGTCTCTGGAATAAATTAAATACAATTAGGCGACACACAGCAGAATACACCAAATGACCCCTCATTCCACTGTGGTTATTTTATTTAAAAAAAAAAAAAACTGTTTATAACTTAAGCAGCTGAGTAAGATTAAAGATGGGGAATAATTCTTGATTGGTCTTGGCAAAAATCAGAAACTAAAATGGCTTTGTCCCACTGAAGCTTTATATCAGAGATTACTGCTTAAAAATAAACAATATGATGGAAAAATCACTACCTATGGGAAGCTGGAAATAACAATACACATTTCGAACTATTAAGATGAATTAAAACATAATAGCCATTAATAAAAAATAGTACAAAATTTAATTATAACATACATTATAGTTATTATTTTTACTTCAATTGGTTAATTTGTACCACATTTACAGATTCCTAAACACCATGCATCTATCACTGAGTACACATCCATGATTGTGATAAATGGTTGCAACCTGTCTGGGTGTGGTGGTTCACACCTATAATCCCAGAACTTTGAGAGTCCAAGACAGGAGGATCACTTGAGGCCAGGAGTTAGAGATCGGCCTGGGCAACATAGTGAGATCCCATCTCTAACAAAAAATTTAAATTTAGCCAGGTGTCATGGCATACACCTATAGTCCTAGCTACTCAGGAGGCTGAGTCAGGAGGATGGCTTATACCCAGGAGTGGAGGCTGAAGTGAGCTGTGATCATGCCACTGTACTTCAGCCCAGGCAACAGAGTGAGATCCCAGCTCTTAAAACGAATAGTTGAAACCTAATTCAATACAGTATGCCTGAACTAGATGTTTTATTGACTGTGTCATTGTTTTAGATTCTGAGGATACCAATATGAAGGACCCATGGAACCTGCTTTCCAGTAAGGTACTTATGATCTTTCTGCAACATATTAAGTTCTATTCATTCAATATATATTTATTGAGTCAATTCTTCCAGGAACTGGGATCCAAGGTGAGAAAAGAAAAGGTACCATTTCTGCTTTAATGGTGTACATTATTTAGTAGGGCAGACAGATATCAATAGAAGAATCATATAAATGAATAATCATTAAAAACAGTTAAGGCTATGAAGGAAGGGAACATGGTGTTATGTGACTGTGTAATGGGCAATTGATCTATCATGGAGAGCAGGAAAGTCCTCCCCGAACAAATGGTGACTCAGCTGAGATTTGATGACAGAGTCAGGGTGAGCTGAATTAAGTAAAAAGGGGGCTGATGGGCTTCTAGAGTGAAGAATTAACATAAACTAAAGTCCTGTGAACAGCTATTCGAGAAATTGAATAACTTCCAGAATGACTGGAGAGCACATAATGGGAAGGAGAAAAGTATGAGATTAGGCTGGTGACGCAGGCCAGGCCATGCAGAGAGTAGGCTGCTAAATTAAGAATGTTAATCCTCATCTAAGAGCCACAGAAGCCACCGAAGAGACTTTAGCCAGAGAGCAGCGACTGGATGACTCTGGCTGCAGTGCGGAGAATGGGTGGAGAGGAGCACAGGTGGATAAAGAACAACCGGACAGAAAAATATGGTAGACGTGCAGGTGGAAGGTGACGATGGCTTTACCAGGAGCAGTGGTGTGAAAACGGGCAGAAATAGACATTTATGAGAAATATTTAGGAGCTAAGGTCAACAAAAATATACACAATCATAAAGATATTCAGCCAGAATAGAGACAGAATGATTTATTCTTTCTGCAGTAAAAAAGAAAGCCTTCACAGAAATTGCACTCAATGTGTACTTGAACAACAAATAGAAGTTTGTCAGGGCAAAAGTGAGGGAATATTTTATGCAGAGAAAACAGCAAAAACTGCCTTAGTTTGTTTTCTGTTGCCTATAACAAAATCTGAAATGGGGTGATTTGTTTAAAGAAAGGAATTCATTTCATATAGTTATGGAGGCCAAGAAATCTAAGGTTGAGGGGCCACGTCTAGTGACAGCCTTCTCACTGGTGGGGACTCGGTCCTGAGGCAGTGCAGGCATCACGTGGTCAGGGGGCTGAGTGTGCTGATGGCTCAGGTCTTTCTTCCTCTCCTTATAAAGCTGCCAGTCCTACTCCCCTGACTGCCCATTAATCCATTAATTCATTAATCCATGAATGAATTAATCTGTTAATGAGGGCTCTGCCCTCATGACCCAATCACCTCTTAAAGGCCTCACCTATCAGTACTGCCACATTGGGGATTAAATTTTAACATGCATTTTTGAGGGGACAAATATTCAAACCATGCCATTCCATCCCTGACCCCCCAAAATTCATGTCCTTCTTACAAATACATTCTGCCCATTCCCATAGCCCCAAAGTCTAGTAACAACTCAAAAGTGCAAAGTCCAAAGTCCCATCCGTAAAATCAAAATTGTGTATCTTCTTCCAAGATACAATGGTGGAACAAGCATAGGGTAGACTTTGTCATTTGAAATGGAAGAAGTAGGCCAAAGGAAAGGGGCAACAAGAAAATCTGAAACCAGAGGGCAGACATTAAATCTCAAAGCAAAAGAATAATCTCCCTTGATTCATGTCCAGCATCCTGTGCCCCCCAGTATGAAAATTGGGCCCCCAAGGCCTTGGGAAGCTCTACTTTTATGGTTCTCCTGGGCTCACTCTTTAGCTCTCCCAGACTGGTGTTGCACCCCGGTAGCTCTAGAGTTCTGGGGTCTCAATAACAATCCCACTCCCACAGCTCCACCAGGCATGGCCCTAGTATGGGTTCTCTGTGGTGGTTTCTGCCCTACAATAAGTTTCTGCTTGGGCCCATAAGCTGTTTCACACATCCTTTGAAACTAGGCGGATGCTGCCTCCACTGCTGTTGCATTCTGTGGACCCGAAAAATTAACACAACATGGACACCTTCAAGGTTACAGCTTATACCTATTGGAGCAGCAGGTCGAGCCACACCTGGAGTCATTTGAGCCGCGGCTGGGTAGCAGAGTGATGCTGTGCTAGAACACAGGGAACAGATACCTGAGGGATCCCGAGGCAGCAAGCCCATTGAGGGCAACCTAGGTCTGTACCCCAAAACCATTTTGCCCTCCTAGGCCTTTAGGCCTGTGATGGGAGGGCAGCCTCAAAGATCTCTGAAATGCCTTGCAAGTCTTTCTTTCATTATCTTGAGTAATAGCACCTGGCTTCCTTCTAGCCGTGCTAATCTCTTTAGCAAACTGATCGCTGGGCTTGGTTTTCTGTTCTAAGCACACTTTTTCACTCTTTATCTGGCTGGGCTGAGAGTTTTCCAAATCTTCACACTCTTCCTCCTTTCTAATTATAAATTCTGCCTTTAAATATTCCCAAATCTCAGTATAATCAGGCAAAAGTAACCACGTAGCTCCTTCCATCTTTTGCTTAGAAATTTCTTCTGCCAGATACCTCAGTTCATCACTCTTAAGTTCAGCCTTCTACAAAGCCCTGGGGCCTGGATGCAGTTCAGCCAAGTTCTTTGCCAATTTATGACAAGGATGGCCTTTAGTTTCCAATACTTTGTTCCTCAGGTCTATCTGAAACCTCCTCGGAATGGCCTTTACCGTCCATATTTCTATCAGCATTCTGGTCACCACCACTTAACTAATCTCAATGGAGTTTTTTTTTTTTAATTATTATTTTTTATTTCAGCATATTATGGGGGTACAAATGTTTAGATTATGTATATGCCCCTTGCCCCACCTGAGTCAGAGCTTCAAGCGTGTCCATCCCCCGGACAGTGCGCACCGCACCCATTATGTGTGTATGTACTCCTCCCCTTCTCCCCTCTCCCGTCTTCCTGACGCCCGATGAATGTTATCACTATATATGCACTCAAGTATTGATCTGTTAATGCCAATTTGATGGTGACTCTATGGAGTTGTGAACTTTCCCTATTCTTTTTGTCTTCTAAGCCCTCACCGGAATCTAGGCTTTCCTAGCCTGCTCCCCTAAATTCTTCCAGCCTCTGCCCATTATCCAGTTCCAAAGCTGCTTCTACATTTTCATGTATTCATTATCAGCAACACTCCACATCTCAGTACCAATTTTCTGTGTTAGTTCATTTTCTGTTGCTTGTAACAGAATACT
>RJWJ010027772.1:0-21945 GCA_004363605.1 Indri indri
TCGCCATGTGCATCACAAGGGTAAGGTCCTCGCAGAGTTGCTTTGACAAGTATCGGACAGGTCAGAGGCTAAATAAAGATCTAGTCTCTGGCAAGGGCTGGGTCAATGAGGGCATCTGGGTCTCGGTACTTCAAATCCCCAGCTTCTAGGTGTATTGTCTCCAATTCTGGGCAGTCCTGGCCAGTGCAAAACCTGCATGCCTCAGCCAAGGTCCCAGGCTTTGACAGTGGCCAGGCTCATGGGAGAAGAGCCCTGCACGACCTCACCTCATCAGCAGTCCCCGCAGGCTCTCGTGATATAGCATTAGCAAACATCTCCCTGGGAAATGGTCTTTCATCTTCATCAGCGTCACTTCTGTGCTGTGGAGAAGGCCCACCCTCATTAGGAGGTGAGGTTTGCAGCAGGAGCTTCGTGGCAGATGCCACCATCGCAACCCCCACCCCCACCCCCACCCCCAGCCACACTTGTCATTAATCTGTATTTCACTCTTGCTTTCATCCTTCACTTGCTGTTTGTCATTTTTGGAGAAGGATCCTCTCTGTTAGCACATTTGGAACCTATTTCATTGCCGAGGAGAAGGGAACAATACAGGTTTTCATCTCAGACTAATTATGCCTCCAATACACTGATGCTAAATAAAACCAAGGGGAAGGTAATTGGAAATTCTTGATGTGACATTCACAGCTTTGAGAAAAACAGATGTTCACTTGAGGCACTGGGAAGAGAGTACATATCCCTGCGATTGGCCAATGAAACTGGTTCCAGGAGGTCGTGAGAGAGAGCTGGGCTTCTCCTCACCTGCAGATACGGTGTGAGGGTTCTGTGCTGAGTCCATCTGCTCCTCGGTGGCCTGGCCTAGCCTGGGGACCCAGGTCCCAGCACTTTGTCCCCTTTCCCTAGTCCTTGGCATCCATTTGGGTGCTGTGTCCTCACCTGGGCCAGCACGGAGAACTCCTGTGTTAAGTCATCCGAGACACTTCATGGCAGCTCAGGGCTTGCATCCGAAAGCACCACCTGCAGCTTTGCTCTGCCGCCCACCAGCTGTGGGCCTCTGGGCCAAACTGCAGTCTCGTCATCACCCAGTCCTCATCCCTCAGATGGAGAGAGCACCTCATTGGGTTCTTGAGAAACTTGGACAAGACAGTGTCTGGAACATACTCCGAATATGGAATGTCATCCAGAAGTTTTATTTTTCCCAAGAGATGGTGCCTTCCTGTAGATTAAGGCTGTGTTTAACCCTCAGTGCTCTTTCCCATCAGTTTCAATTCTTCGACCTCCTTAAATAGCATGACTGAGTGGACCAGCCAGACTTCAGTATCTGTGAGCCTGGGGAGCCATGAACCCCAGATCTGCTTCCTTTCATGTGAGCACTTGCACCAAGTGCAGATGGTAACTGAGGCGGCTGAGTGTGTCTCGGGCAAACACCTTTATCCCCTCTGTACCTAGCAAATGGGTGAAAACTCCTGTGCAGTCTAATTAATAAGACACATATATTAAGGAAATGAGAGAGGGGACTGGTATCCTACAGGCTAGAAAGACTCTGGGTCCCAAATAACCTCAGTGATTGGGGCAAAACTGCATTGTGCTGCAGTTATTCTTGGTATGTTGCTCTTCCTGTCCTGGCGAGGAGGGGTTCCGTAAGGGCAGAGGCTGCGTGTGGTTGATCGAATGGTTACCCCCGATTCTTCATGCAGCCCTTCACCCATGTGCTTGCTGGGCTCTCCTGGTGGGTGGAGTAGAGTTCCCTGCCCTTTGGCTCTGGGTTTGGCCATGTGACTACTTGCTTTGGCCAATGGCAAGTAGGCAGGGATGACACCTCCCAGTTCTGAGCCTGGGCCTTAAGAGATACTGGATGTTTCCACCTGTCCTCTTGAGCATATACTACCTTCACCTTCATGAGGAGAAAGAACGAGCCCTTGAAATCCCTGGTCCAAGGTGGGTGAGAAACATGAGGGCAGACCAGAGCCACTGAGCTGAGCTGCAAACCCTCAGTGAGGAGAAGATCTGCCCAGCCAATCCACACATCTGTGCAAATAGGTGTTGGGAGTTTTAGCCACTGAGTTTTGGGTGGGTTGCTACACAGCATTATTTTGGCATTGACTGACTGATACATTGGGCTGTATTTGTTTCTGTGTTCTTCTTGTCCAGCCTGGCACAGAGGAAGCTCTTAGAACTGTTTACTGAATGACCAAGTCAATGAACAAGTGAAGAATTATATTTGGTTTTTAAACCTTATTGTGTCAATCCTTTAAGTTGACACACATGGACACTGTGAGCCTGCGGGGGACTGCGCTTGGGGTCCCCACCTCATCTGGTTGACCCTTTCCAAGTTTTGTTAGGATGGAAGGTTTGCAGCTAGCCCCTTTCCCAGCATCATAGCTGGGGGAAGGAGGAAGAAGCGTGGTCTCTAGAGCAGATGTGGAGCTCTAGGCCTGGCCCTGGCTTGGCTGTCCCAGCAGTGGCCTGAGCTGGGCAGTGCTGACCCCAGGCTCTGGGTGGTGCAACAGGAAGCCCCCTTGGTGCCCCTTCCCCATTGCCTGGGCAATGGCGCCCTTCTCCCCAACAGGTGGTTGCCCTAGTGGAGTGTTTGAGGGGCCTGTGTCAGGCACTCTGCCCCAAACCACCTTCCCCTCTGCCTGGGCCAATCCACCCAGCAGAAGCAGACCCAGGAGGCCTTTCCATTTCTCTCTGAAAAGCAGAGGCCACGCGGTGGAGTGGGAAGAGAAGCAGACCTGGGATTGGGTGATCCGGGGTGAGTAGAGAATGGTCGCAGGGAAGACTTACTGAGTGTGGACGTTGCATTTTCACATGCATTACCTTCTTTACCTCTCCTAAAACATCACCTCTCTCCTAACCTCCTTCTGGCCGTCATCAATTCATTTCCCTTCACCTCAGGGCTCCATCACCTCCTCACCTCAGTTCTGCACCCATCTTAGCTGCCAAGTCCGATTGCCTCATCCTGGAGCACGCCCAGTCCTGGAACCACTGCCCCTCCCACCACCACCCTGCTCCCTTGTTCCCTAGCCATGCCCTGGGACCTCACGGAGACCCCTGTCCTCACTTGACCAGTGAGCAGGAATCAGAGAGGTGAATGACTTGGCCCCAGTGCACAGTCACGGAAGAGACCTTTAATTTGAACCCAAGCTCCCTCCTCCCACCCCACACCTGAACGCAGGTCCCTCCTCCCACCTGCACCTATTTTGCTCACTGTGAAAGCGTACGACAATGTCAGGAGGAGTTTCGTAACTAGCCCAGTGATCATTTTTGTCTGCTGTATTCTTCCCTGGCCACACATGCACTGTCTATGGAGGCGCTCATAATCTAGATGCAACTTTGTGTTCTGGTTTTTTGACCTAACATCCCGGCATAAACATTTCCTGTGTAGTTGTAAAGGCTTCATAACAATTATTTTTAATGATTTCATCGAGATGAAGAATTGATGTTCCGTAACCTACCTAATGTTTCCTGTTATTGGACGTTGTGACTGTTTCCAATCTTCAGTCAATTTTTTTTTGACAGTGTTCAGTGAAAACCTTCATGTGTTGTGTTTTATTTTTCTCCTCGGATTATTGCTTGTGGCAAGTTTTCTGGAGCGAGGTCAAAGGGTCAGGGAAGGAACGGATGCCTGGTGAATGCTGGCTCCTGGCCGGCATCACTGTGGTCTTGGCTACCATGGTGAGTAGTGAGCGGTGGGTATTGTCACCCTCCTTTTACAACTTGCAACACTGGCCTTTCCAGAAGTTTCTCTCCAAGGCCTCCTCTCCCTGAATGCACCCCCACTGCTCTCGTCCCTTTTTGTGCACTTCCTAATGCTATCGTCCTTTTCATCTTCTCTGAGTGGCGGCTCCTGGGCACCCAGGCCTGTCAGACACGTGCACGGCACCCTGCGCTTTTCCTTTGGAGCGTAGACGTCACTCTGCAAAGATGTAGCTGACATATGCTTAGTCGACTAATGTCTGTCTCACCCACTAGATTCTCACCCACTAGATTCTAATCTTTGCTGGAGAGGGAGCGTGGCCGCCTTCCTCCCCCAGTGCCCGCCCCAGAGCTGGGCACCCAGACGGGGCATACTCGTGCTTGCAGAGTGGGGAATGAAGGCTGGGTGAGCCCAGGGCACCACGGGTAAGGGGCATCCGGCCCCTTGAGCTCTGCTTTCGTTGAAGAACATGTTCCCCACCTGAGCTTGCTGTGTGCCAGGACGCGAGGCTGGGAGTCGTGTGAGAGCGCAGGAGGCAGGGGCAGTGAGCAGGGCTGCAGGGGTGTTAGGAGGCGGCGTGCTGCGGGGACAGTCAGGGCCTCTGTGACAGAGAGACGTGCTCCCGACCGCCTGCGCCCCTCACCGTGGGACCTGGGTCAGAGCGCTGCGCGCCCGGGTCTCATTTTCTCATCTGTGATGGGCTCACGCCGGCGGGCCATCTGGACGTGGGGACGGCCTTGTCTGGGCGTGTTACAGCTACCCCAGTGCCCGTTCCATTCAGCTCTCAGCTGTCTGGGGTAACAGTTCTTGAGAAAACACAGCCCGTTAATCGAAAGTGCTCTTTCAGCTTCCCGGGAAAGAAGATGCCAATAGCCTGACGCAGACTCAGAGCAACTGGAAATCACTTCTTTAAAAACCCCCCAAACTCGGGTGTAATTATGCGAATAAGTAATGAAGTCAGAAGTGGGTAGGATTGATTTGTCAGGTAAATTAATCTCAGCAGCAAGTGCAGGCACGTGGGGGCATGGGACCTGTCACAGCCTTGTCACCTGCTGTAAGCTTCTGTTTCACACCCCAAGCACCTGCTTTCCAATATGCTGTCTGACCACCGGCCACATGGAAAGGTCCATGTAAGGTGTACCGCCCCAGGCCCTGGGGGTCGTGGGAACAAGCTATCAGGCTGAATTCGGCTGGACCTGAATACGGTGCATGCCTGGTGCAGGTATGCATCCAAAATTGCCGGTCCCAAGGGCCTGGGGATTTTAGGGACATCTGGGCCAGGTCTCACTGAAAAAGGTGTGAATGGATCTTGGCATTCAGTCTGCTGAGGATTGCCCCTGATGTGTGGCATGGAGTTTTTCTCTGACCGCAGAGAAGCTGGTGTTCCCCTGTGTGTCACGTTGCCTGTCCGCTGCCATGTAGGGCTGGGCCTGGTGGGCATGTGCCTGTCCAGGCCATCCTCAGAGCAGGGACCTGCACCCCGGGAGGGAGCCCCAGGCCCTGGCCAAGCAAGTGGGGTATGAGTTGTGCCCGTATAGGTTAGAAGCGATTCACAGAGCAGGTGTGGCTGGGCACGGGTGCCCCCTGGGTTCTGAGCAGGGCTGGCTGGCTTTGCAAGAGGAGTTAGCTCCTTCTACCTGCCAGGTTTGGATTTGAACCCTGGCCCATATGTCTCCAAGCCTGTTCTTGTAAACCCTGTGGTACTGAAAAGAGCGGGGCAGGCAGGCGATAGGATGGTGCCTTACCAGTGCAGTTGGCTCACACGCACCTGTCCGGCAGGCTGGAGCGTGTGTAGCTGAATACACTCTGAGGGCCACGAGAGAGCCATGCTTATGCAGAAGGGGGAGGCGTCCTTCTAAGGCCCAGCATGAACAATTGGGAGGTCTGTCTAGAGATGGGGTGGGGATGCCGTGAAGGATGTGCCCTGTGCCTGTCACTGCATGACCGATTGATCTCTGTGTGTGCCGGGCTCAGCCCAATGGTATTTAGTAATGACTCTCTCTCTCTCTCTCCACTGACATGGTTGGGGAGGGGGGGAGGTGGGCGGTGTACCAGGGAGGCTCTGCCCTCTGTCCTTGCTGCCCTTGGGGAGCGGGGCACATGCCTTTCCTAGGGGCTCTGTGCTGTAACATTTAAGAGCCGTGGCCAGGAAGAACGTGAGATACTGTGGAACGGAGTGAGCCTGTTCCTGCCCCCCACAAAGGTGTTGCATGAATCGGCAGTGGGAGGCCCCCTCCTCGGGGCCTGTCTGCAGCATCAGTTTGTCAACATGGGCTCCAGCTCCCATGGCTGACACTTGCTCGGGGGAGCCTGGCCCATGCACTGGGGGTGCAGAAGAGGCTCCTTAGGTGGCATATTGTGAATCGAGCCCTGGGCGCTGAGCTGAAGCCCAGTGGGTAGCAGGGGGCTATGACCTCCATCACAGGCTCGCACGGAACTGCTGAGGGCCTTGGAATTCCCCGTCTGTACCCTGTAGGAGATCGACCTCCAGCTCTGCTCTCTGACCTCAGAAGGTCAGCCTCAGATGGCAAAGTGGCAGCCGACTCTGGCACTGTCCTCTTTCCTGGTCTCTGGCTCTATGCTGCACGCAGGGGCTCAGCAGGCTCAGTGAGGGTCAGCCAGGGTGGCCAGCCCCTCCTGCCTGCCTTGCCCACGCTGTCCTCTTGCTCCCCTGCCCTGGGCCTCATAGTCTGGTCATGAACAGTCCCGTGGGAAGGCCAAGCTCCTGCCCTCTGGGCCTCTTGGCAGTGCCCCTGGGCAGGGCCTTTCCAGGCCTGGGCACCTTTATGTTGTTGAGATCAGGTCAGGGTTCCTTCTCAGTGGGGCAACGATTGTTCTCTCTTTGACATAAGGCAAATGTGCGGCAGTGCCAGGCAGAGGCTCTGAAACGCCAGTCCCAGCTCTGCCTCTCAGTGGGTGGCCACGAGCGAGTGCCTTGTCCTCCCCAAGCCTGCTCTGTGAAATGGGCCAATCACCTTTTCCTTAGTTGCTCAGGTCCGACATCTTGACGTCGGCTTTGACGCTTCCGTCTCATACCTGTCGTAATTAGCCCAACGGCAGTTCTGCCGGCTCTGCCTTCGGTGTGTCCAGAATCCGATTACTCCTCCACCCCAGCAACCACCCCCGCCCTGTAACTGGCCGTCCCGCCTGGGACCTTGGCTCCTGCAGCTTGCCGTTCCGAGGTAGCGGGAGCAATCCTGTTAAATTGCCAGCCAATCACGTCATTCCCCTGCTCAGAATCTTCCCATCACCCCCCATCTCACCAGGGTGACAGCCAGAGTCCCTACTTGTACCCGAGTCAGCGAACACACTTCCTGGTCTGCGTGGGATGGTCCCCACTTTGCCTCTTGTCCCTGAAGAATTATTCATGCTCAAAGTCGTCCTGGCTTTCTGTATGTGAATGATCATAGCGGCTTTATTTATAATAGCCCCAAACTGGAAATGACCCCGATGTCCTTCAGCCAGTGAGTGGGTAACAAACTGTGGCGCGTCCACACAATGAGATATTATTCAACGCTCAACAGGAACACACTACCGACACACAGAGCAACGCGAGATGACTCCCAAACGCACATGCCTAGTGAAAGGAGCCCCACTCCAAGGGCCTCCTGCCCCGCAGTTTCAATTATGTGATGTTGCTGAACAGTCGCAACTATAGGGGCAGGAATCTCACCTGAGTTTGTCAGGGACGGGGTGGGGGATCCACTGCAAAGAGCCGTAAGGGAATTTCTGTGGGCGATAGAACTGTTCTATGTCTTGATTATGATGTTAGTTACACGACTGCCTAAATTTGTCAAACTCATAGAATTATACACTGAAACAAATGCATTTTACTGTCTGTAAATTATACTTTGATTTTAAAAATGTGTCCTGGTTTAGGTGATAAATTATATGCTCACCCACCCTCTAAAGTCTAACCTGATCTGGTCATGCTTGCTTTCTTTGACCTCGTCCGCTGCCGCACTCCTACTGGGTCTCTCCGTTCTAGCCACCAGGCCTCTTTGCTGTCCCCGAATATGCCAGCTGGGCCCCTACACATGCACCCTACCCCTGTTCCCCTCTCCACTTGGACCAGTCCAGCTAGTCTCAAGTTCCTTCTCTCGCTCCTTTAAGGTCTTTACCCAACAGTCCCCCATCAGTCACTGATGACCACGTAATGCTGCGTAACAAACAGCCCAAGTCTCACTGGCATCCGGTGTCGCATGCACCCTGCAGGTTGCTGGGGCTGCCTCACCCAGGCTGGGCTTGCTGGGTTCTGCTTTCAGCTGTGGGTCTGCTCCTCAGTACCTCAGTTGGGCCAAGGTTGGAGGAGCAGCAGCTGCCCAAGGGACCATGAAGACCCAAGGGACCGTGGCTCTTGGCTGTGGCAGAAGCACAAGAATATAATTCCCTGTACGTGACATAAACAAAATATGCACATGCAGGGACCTGTCTTCTTGTGCTTCTGCCACAGCCAAAAGCCACGGTCCCTTGGGTCTGCATGGTCCCTTGTTAACATCCCATTGGCTGCAGAGAGTTGAGCTGTGCAGTCTCCTCCACCCACGGGGAGAGGAGTGACTGGTACCAATAATGCAAACGTTCCCCGTCACCTTCCCAGCGAGGCCTTCCCTGGCCAACCTGCTAAAACTTGAGCTCCCAGCTTGCCGTTTTATACCCCTCCTCTTTGCTTTATTGTTTTCCTTAACACATGACTGTGTAACGTATACATTTTATTTATTAATCTTATTTAGTCTCTGTCTTCCTCACTGGAGTGTAAGTTTCGCCAGAGCAGGGGCATTCGTTTTGTTCACTCCTGTATCTCTAGCACCTAAGAAAAATGCTCAATAAATATTTGGCTAAATGATTGAATAGGGTTGTGCTAAGAATTTGTCGAGATGATATATAAGACGTGTTTAAAATACCGCCCTGCACATAGGAAGTGCTCAGTAATTGGTGGCTCTTATTACCCTGCAGCCTGAATGCTGTTGGGAGAGTCAGGGCCCCAGTTATTTATGTGATTACAGTAGTTTGCACAGTAAGCCATTCGAAGCCAGATCTGCTTTGATTCTGGCTTCAGAGACAAGGAGTCGAGACCGCCACTTGCCCAGAGTCACCCGCAAGCCAGGATCTCTGACCTGGAGCCTGCACATTTCCCTTGTGTTCTGTGCTGCCTGGGCACCTTCCTGCACGCCGGTTACCGGCCCCTGGCCTCTTTCCCTACACAGTGTCCCTGTGGAGTCAGCATGGCTGAAAAGATTAGAGCCCCAGTCCCACGGGGCTGCTGAAGGTCGGCCCCAAACACCACCCCCAGCTCCCTGGGAGCCGGTCGCAGTGCAGCGCCTCTGGGACACTGAGGGCTGCCCTGTGCCACCTCCTGCCACCAGTGACCCCTGTGTGTAGAGACCCCAGGGGGCCGCTCTCTGCAGACCCTGAAGGTCAGACCCTGAGGACGGATGGCTGGGCCCTGGGCAGAGATGATACCAGACACACCCGCTCAGGAATAGCATAGGCTCCTCCTGCCAAGGGGAGAGTCATGGAGGGAAGGCTTGATGGATGGGATGCCAGAAAATTTATGAGAGTCATTCCATTTGGTCTGTGACCCTCATGGATGACATTGAGTCGGAGAAGCTGGACTTTGCTCAAATGTGAAACTTCAGAAAGATGAATTTGACCTTGAGTGGCAGATTCTGCCCTGGAGGAGGGACAAGAGGCCTGGGTCATGGCTTCTCAGTGCCTGGTACAGGCTTCTGCGAGAGCCCTGCCATGATGATTGGCCATTAGCATCTTGTCTGTCTGTTTTCTCTGCCAGACGCTGAACTCCTTGCTCATCTCTGCATTCCCGGGGTCTGGCAGGGTGCTTGGCCCCAACGGCATCAGCAAGTGCTTATGAATGTAGGATTGGTAGAGCCGCTGCCATGGGACGGGCACTGTGCTCAGCTTCCCACGTCCATTATCTGAGGTGACTCTTCACCTGCCCCGGGCAGAAATTGCTCTCGCTATCCCCGGGGAGGGCAGAGCTGGGTTACAGACCTGGACTTGTACCCACTGCACTACTTTGCCTCCTGAAATTGAAGGACACATTCTGGTCCCAGCACTGCTGGTTCGTGGTCATGTGACCCTGGATGAGCCAGTCTAACCACTTTGGACCTTCGCTTTCTGCTCTGTAGAAGGAGGATTGCAAATCCCATCAGTCCGACAAGGAGGAGGGCTGTGAAAATCAAACCAGAACGTGCTCGTGTTGAGTGCTTTATAGGTCTAAAATTTTATTACTAGTATTATTTCAAGTGGGCACCAATGGCAGTGGATAAATAGGGAAGTCATAGCAGAAGTGTGACAAAACTGAGGGCTTCGAGAAGCTTAAATATAACACTGATCATTCCCAGTAGGTGATTGTGCAAAGAAGACAATCTAACAAATCACAAGAGGAAATGTGGCTTGTTAACAAACATATGGAAAACTACTAAAACTTCAGTTGTAATCAAAGCAATGCAAATGAAGGCAGGATGCCATTTTTCACCACTCAGTTAACGAACATGCTATGCTGGGCCGACTGGGAAAATGAACACTCGCCTCTTCTATTGTGCCCTGGTAGAGACGTTCTGGAAGTGAATTTAGTAATGAGTGTCTGGAACTATAAAGTTCTTTGTACCCTTTGACCTGGTAATTCTATTTCTAGGAATCTCTCCTAAGGGATTATCCTAACTACATAGGAAGCTTTCTGCATGAAGTTGTTCAAAACAGCTGAATCAAAAATGGGTGATAAACTGCAGGGTCAACATTAGGGTTACGGTTAAGGAAACTCCAGCATGGCCACGTGAGGGAGCACCCCGCAGCGGCCTGCGCGTGTTTGCCAGGTTACATCAGATGATTGTGCAGGTTACAAGGGAAAAAGCAAGGCACAAGCTTACACAGTATTTTATTACAGCTGCGTAAGATTCCATAGGGATCTTCGCATGGAACGAAATCTGAAAGGAAGCCAAACAACAAATGTTAACAATACTTGTATGAGGGTGGAATGAACGCAGGTGATTTTAAATCATCACTTCAATAGTGAGTGTGTACTTCTTCCACGTTGCAATGATAGCGTGGTACCACACTGACTGGAGGACCTGAAAGGAGACGCAGCTGTGGCCGGAACAGAGGTGCTGTAGTTCGCAAAGCTGAGTCAAGAAACTACTTACCTCGTGTAGTATTTTCATCTGCAACTCATTTTGTGGAAAACAGAGGGATGGTTTCTGAAGATAAGCCATTTTGGAAAATAACCCCTCCACTGCATTTTCTTCAGATCTGGAAATTTCTTTTTGTTTACATTTATTGTTATTTATTACTGTCTCTTTTTCTTAAGAAGTAACTGGAATGTTTTTCTTCTGTTTACAAAGTTAAGAGAAAGTTACATGAACTTCAACCATGATAGACCTGCACGCAGTTGAAGGTGGACGCGCCGTGTCTCCCCCCGCAGAGATGACCACTCTCGACAGCTGAGTGTGTGTCTGTCTGTGTTTCCCCACATATGTGGTGTCCTGTAATTATTGTTTATTCTTTTTTTTTAAATAAAGGTTGGGTCACAGTATGCATTTGCTTTTTTTTAGAAATTTCGTTTAGCAACATATCTTGGGCATTTTTCTATTTAAGTTTTTGTTAGTCAGGGTTCTCCAGAAAAACAGGCCTAAGAGGAGACAGACGGACAGAGATGAGGGGAGAGCTATTAGGGGACTGGGTCATGCGATTAGGAGGCCGAGAAGTCCCACGACAGGCTGGCTGCGAGCCGGAGACCCTGCGACGCTGGGAGTGTGGCGCAGGCCAAGTCCGAAGGCTGCAGACCCAGAAAGATGAGGGTGTAACTCTCAGTCCAGGACCAACAGCCTGAGAACCTGGGAGCTGCTGGTGTAAGTCCTGGAGTCCAGAGTCTGGGAAGTCTGGAGTTGTTGTCCAAGGACAGGACAGGAAGAGGGTGTCCCGCTACAGCAGATGAATGACGTATTTGCCTTTTTTCCATCTTTGTTCTCTCCAAGCCCCTGGCAGCCTGGATGGTGCCTGCCCACATTAAGGGTTGATCTTCCCCTCGTCCTCTCAGACTCATGCGCTGATCTCCTCTGGAAACACCCTCACAGACATACCCCCAAATAGCACTTTGGCAGGTTTCTAGGTATTCCTTAATCCAGTCAAGCCAACGTCTAAAATTAACCATCACAAGTCCACCCCTTGTCAGCTTGGCACCCACATGCATCTCTTTAAACCATACTCGATCTTCAAATAAGACAGTAACAAAGTCATAGTTCTGCCTAAAGTGATGCAACTATCCCGCGTACAACCGAAAATGCACTAATCCCTTCCCCAGAAGAAGAGGTAGTTGTTGGGTGATGTTTACCCTTCTGTAGTCCAGGACTTAAATACCATGATGTAAAATTAACAGTACTTAAATATACATTCAATCAATTTTATTTTAGATGATAAAGGAATAAAAGAGGAATGAACAAAAAGATATTCATTATACTTAATATATATAAACGCAGATGTATTCTTAACAAAATAGGGAGGAAATCTTGTAACAATTACAGTCCTTGTTTCTGTTGCTTGTCGTGTGGTCATAGGTGGTATTAATAATTGCCTTCTACTACCCGTTCTTTATTGCCTTTGCCTCCAGCGAGACCTCGGCTGGTTGTGGTTCTTTATCTGGTGGGGTGACCTATACCTTCATCCCTGAAGCATCTTGGGTGGATTGGATTGTTGCCATTTCCCATTGACCTTAATCACAGGGTATGGTAGTACTAAGAGACACCCTAAGCGACCTTCTGTATTCCAAACATACTCTTCCTTTCCTCCACCGTGGAGCAGTAGTCCAAGTTCCCCTTGGCTTGATTAACCAGCCAGCACTGTAACTCCTTTCTTAGCCTGTTGACTCAGAGGCATAAGGAGCCCAAAGTAGCCAGGCAGCATCCTTAACTTTCAGTTCAATGGAATCATTATTGTGTCTCCTGGGGGCAGCATTCCTTCCTTTGGATCTGAGACCTGTGGGCCAGCAGAACATAAAGTTGTGGGAACAGGAAGCAAGAAGTTTTGCTAGTGGGTCACTAAGGGTAATGGTGAGTGGTACCACTCCCATTTCCACCCCTTAATTTCTGGACCCATGAATCTGGCTGTGGGAGAAATAGCATCATTTGCAGGGTGCTGATTCAGAGCATACACAGCCTCCTGGAGAATCTTGCCCCAGCCCTGCAGGGTCACTTAGCTGGTGCTGTATCTGTGACTTCAAAAGGCCATTCCATCATTCTGTCAAACCAGCTGCTTCGGGATGGTGGGGAGTGTGGTAAGACCAGTGAATTCCCTGAGCATGGCCCATTGCTGTACTTCTTTGGCTCTGAAGTGAGTTCCTTGGTCAGAAGCAATGCTGTGCGGAATACCGTGATGGTGACCCAGGCGTTCTGGAGTCTATGGGTGGTGCTTCTGGCAGAAGCATTGTGTGCAGGGAAGGCAAATCCATATCCAGAGTAAGAGGCTATTCCAGTAAGGACAAAAGGCTGCCCCTTCTGTTGGATATGGTCCAATATAATGGTTGGGCAAGACTGTGCCTTTGAAGTCATGGAAATGTTTGTGGGGCTGGAACAGTCTGTAGTTGTCAGCAACCCCCTTTAGCCGTTATTTCTTCTAGTACCTTTTCAGCCCCACCCTCTTTCTCCTCTCCTTCTAAGATCTTTTTTTTTTTTTCATAGTCCCACAGGTCGCTGAGGCTATATTCATTTCATAAATTTTCAGTCTATTTTATCTCTGTTGTTTAGACAGGGTGATTTATATCCTTATGTTTTTCAGCTCCCTGATTCTTTTCTCTGTCCCCTCCTTCCACTGAACTTTATTTTAGTTATTGGAATTTTTAGTTCTAAAATTTTTGCTTGGTTCTTCTTTCCATCTTGTATTTCTATGTTGACATTCTCTCTTTTTTCATTTGTTTCAAATATATTAGCAATTGCTCCTTGAAGCATTTTTATGATAGTTGTTTAAACATTGTTGTCAGATTGTTCTTCATGCTTCCATCATTTCGGCATGGTCTCTTTTTCTATTCAGTTGGGTTCTTTCTAGTCCTTGGCATGAACAGTGATTTTTATTTGAAACCTGGACATTTTTGGGTACTAGGTTATGAGGCTCTAGATCTTACTTGCACCTTCTGTTTTAGCTGGTTTCTTCTGATACTGCCCCGAGGAGGGGTTGCTGTCTCCTTATTGCCAAATGAGAGTAGAAGTCCAGGTTGTCCTCTTGGTTTCTGTTGAAACTGGAGGTGGGGGATCTTCGTTGCTGCTGGGCAGATGTGGGAATTCTGGCTCCCCACTAAAGCCACCACTGACCATCCCCTGCCACCCGGGTGGGAGAAGTTGGGATGCACCATCACTACTCCCCACGTGGCCTCCAGTGACACCACGGTGGGGTGTGTTTGTGGGACTGTGACCTCTTTTTCTCTGGCTGGTGGTGAAAGTTCTGATGCTACACTAGGCCTTTTCTGACAACACTGGGTGAGGGGAACGGGGACCTTGTTCCAGCCAGGTGCAGATGGGGTCTAGGGTCTCGGCGTGGGTGAGGTGGGACCACACTTTCCTTCTGCAGTGTTTGGCTAGAGTTGGGTGATTATTATCTAAAAATTTTCTGTCTTCGTAGCTAGTCCTTTCCTGGACCTTTGGCTAGAGGGAGGAGGCTCTTTTGTTGAGACTTTTTTTTTTTTTTTTTTTTTTGCCTGCACCTGTTGGTGTTTCTGGGTTGCAGAGTCTCCAGCTCCAAGCCTGGGATAGATGAGGCAAAAAGGAAACCTGGGACCTCATCACTGTGTCACTCCTTGGTCCAGAGGTCCCTAGCTGGTCTGCCTGCTTCTCTCCACTGTTCAGATTCTTCCTTGTGTTTGTTTTCTGTATAACATTTGGAGTTTTTAGTTGTACTTAGTGGGAAGAAGAGGGAAAAATATGTCTACTTCATTTCCCCAGAAGCACAAGTCCTCCCTCTGGCCTGCCCTCAACCACGAAAGCCTCCTTTTTGGAGCCGCAGTTCCTCCCAGCAATCCCTCATTTGCCCTGGGGAAGCGGAGTCCCTGCCTCAGGGCCGGGATCCAGTGCTCTTTGGGACATGACAGCTGTTCTTTAAGCAGGGCGATGTAAAATTAATCAAAGTACAGTTGCTCATTTTTCAAACGTGTTTAATGATAGAATTCATTTGCATGCTAAACAAGTGTATCTGCTTCTAAGAAAGTATTTAAGGAATCTCAAGTGGAAGATATTTATTTAGTTCTGAATTAACAGATGTGATCTCTCTCCCTCCCCCTCCCTCTCCCCGCCCCCACTTTTTATTTGCCTTTTATCCCATTGTTGTCTTTTAATTAAACAACCCCTTCGCAGGATGTTCCTTCATTGAGAATTATTAAAGATGTAGGCCATCCTTTATCAAACAGTGACTGTGTAATTATGGTATAGACTTTACATTTGGCTCTGGGGAAATTTAAGAATTGCGGGAGAGAAGGTGCTTCGTTAATTGGTTGAGCAAGATTGTGCCTTTAATGGAGACAAAGCCACGGAAGCGTTTGCGGGGCTGGAACAGTCCGCGGTTGTTGGCGAGGACAGAGGCGGCTAGTGTTGGGGGCTCTGCAGACAGTTCCTCCTTCTGCGCTGATGGCAGGACGTGCCCTGCATGAGCGGATGGAGGGCGAAGGGGGTGGGGAGGAACTGGCCTCTGTAGGGGCCTGAACCAGAGCTGGTGGCTGCACGGCCATCCTGAGCAGAACCACGAAAACCTGGGCTGCCCCTTCGCAGTGGGTCAGCAGTCCAGGGGGTGGGGAGGGCAGGCGGGTGTGTGGTGGGAGCAGGGGGCTTCCCCTTTTGCCGTCTGGGCAGGGCTGCTCATCCCTGCGATGCTGGGAGGCCGTGCAGATGGGGATCTGGGGGTGAATTCTGAGCTCCCCTGCTGTTCATGAACCAATGAGTCAGTTGTTCTTATTGGACACCTAGGAGTGGCCAGTGAGGAAAAACAGAAAGAGCTGGCCTGGCCTCTGTCCCATCAGGAGTTTACAGTCCGGAGGGGAGGCAGAAAACACACGTGTGCACACAAACACACACACACACTCACATCTGCACGTAGATTCATAGACATAAACAGTCCCAACAACACATAACACAGGGTCTGCACACGCACACTCACAGACACCCCAGACTCACACACATACTCTCCACCTGCCCAGGTACCACTCACTCACTCACACGCTCAGATAGATCTATGTGGACATTCATAGCCACATGAGACACACTGACATACTACACACAGACACACGGATCCTAACACGAAGACTCACACACAATCCATCTTCTAGTACAGAAGTGACCACAGTAGGCAGGATGGAGATGGCCCAGGCAGGAAGTACGAGTGTATGTCCAGCCATTGAAAAGAAATCAAAAGCTTGTGTTGGTTCCAGGCCCCATGCCCTCCATGCAAGTAAATTTTTTAACCCTAAACTATTGCTGATTTAATCTCTAGAGACTCAGGTGTGTTCATTTCCTTGACACACACATGCAAGAAAGTGAAGGAACTTGAAACGATGATAGCTCATGTGTGCACAGCTCTTGAGTTTGCAATTAGTTCAGCAAACTTTTACTGATGCCCATTTGCAGAGCCTGTGGAATGTCCTGGGCACAAAAATATGCAAAAGATGAGGTCCCTCTGTTCCAAGAGCTCCAGGACCTGTTCAGCAGCCCGGGGGCACTGGCACACACACTAGTGCACACACACCCATGCACGCACTTGCACACATCTGTGCATGTAGGCACCCACCCACTTACACTTGTGTACAGGTGCACACTTTCACATGCCCAATGCACACACACTTTTGCACATGCTTGCACACTTGTACACACGCACACTCACACACCTTGTTTCATTTGCTTCTTGCAACCCCCGGTGGGCTCTGCAGGACCCTCAGACAGACATGGCTTAGAATTCCAGCCCCGCCACTGCCTCCCTGTGTGACCATGACGCGCAGTCTCCTGGAGCTCACTTTCCTCACTGGAGGGTGGGGACAGTCATTCCTACTTCAAAGCAATTTCCTGATGATCCAGTAAGACAATGGGTGCAAAAGTGCTTGGCAGATGATGTTCATTCCTTCATCCGTTCTACAGATATTTTTGACTCCTAGGCACCTAGTGCCAAATCTGGATGTCAGGCCAAAAATAACGGACAAGACCCCAGCCTTCATGGAACTGTACGCTGGCAGGAGGAGGAGAGACAGTAAACAAATAAGCACGTAAACAGAGAAAGTGTAAGCGGAGTAGGTGACTGTGGAGAGTGATGTGTTCTGTGGAAGAAAGAAGCAGAGGGATGGGACAGAGACTAGCCAGGTGATCAGTGAGGGCTTCTTGGAGGCATGGACATTTGGGGTCAGGCCAGCCCTGGGGAGGTGGGGGAACAGCACACCAGGTGGAAGTGACAGCGAGTGCAAAGGTCCTGGGGCTCTGACGGGCTTGGCAAGCTCGAGGAACAGAAAGAAGCCCAGCAGGACTGGGGCATGGAGACCTGAGCAGAGTGGGCTGAAGTGAGGTCAGGGTGCTGGGCAGTGCCCGGGCGGGCTGGGGGCCCTGATGGCAGTGGGAGAGCCTGGGCTCTGCTCTCAGGAAACTGTGCTCCGTGAGAACTGGGACCCTTCTCGTTCCCTGGCCGGTGCCTGCCTTGGTGCCACAAACATGGCATCAGCAGGGAGCTTGGGGCTGATGTCCCCTACCTGCAAGTCGTGTGTGCCCCTGGGACCCCCAGGGACATAGAGGCTGTCAGGTGGAGGTGACAGCGCCCACCTGGTGGCCAGGCAATGAAGAAGACTGTCCCTGTGGTTCTCCATTTTGTTCTGTGAGAAGACTCAACTCCCATCTGCTTTGCCCAGGGGTGGGCAGGGTTCCCTGTGAAAGGACTCATCTCCCCCGCCAGGTCCCTAGACCACCGGGCTCCCGGAGGGCGTAGCTGGGAGGGTACGCACGTCTCCTCCAGCCCGCCCGGCCAGCCTCTCCACCTTCCCTGCTTGTACTCTCTGCCCAGCGTCTCCTCCCCGTTGCCCGCGCCGGCCAGTCCCATCCCGACGTCTTGTCCTGGGTGCCTGCACCGTCCTTCTGGGGCCGGCGTGGCGGGGCCTGTGCAGTGGCAGCGCGAGGCAGAGCCTCGGCGGGCAGGCAGGTGTGCGTGGCCAGAGCACATCCTGGGGACAAACTGAGGACCCCGGGGGCTCCGGGCTGCCTCTCCAGCTTCCCTGGAGCGGTTTTCCTGCCCTTAGAAGCAGCGAGAGGCTTATCACTGGGTTTCTTCCTGGAATGCTCTCCCCTGGGGACTCCTCTTCATATTTGTTTATGTAGATAAATAAGTACATGTCACACGTGCATTGGCGAAATACATGTCACATGAAACTTTACCATCTTAGCCATTTTATAGCATTTAGTACATTCACAGTGTTGTACAGCCATCACCACCATCCATTTCTAGAACTTTTTCATCATCCCAAACTGAAACTTTGTCCCCATGAAACAGTAACTCCCTGTTGCCCTCCCACCAGCCCCTGGCAACCACCGTTTTTCGTTCTGTCTCTATGAATGTGACTACTCTCGGTACCTTGTGTGGGCGGGATCATACAATGTTTGTCCTTTAGTGACTTAGCACAGTGTCCTCAAGGTTCGTCCGTGTTTTAGCACGGTCAGAATTTCCTTCCTTGTCAGGCTGAATAATATTCCGTTGTCTGGCTAGACGGCATTTTGTTTGATGGACACTTGGCTCCTGCGTTTTAGCCACTGTGGGTGATGCTGCGGTGAGCGTGGGCGTGCGAGCATCTCCCTGAAAACTTGCTTGCACTTCTTTCGAGTACGTACCCAGAAGGAGAATTACTGCATCATGTCGCAGCTCTGGTTTTAACTTTTCGAGGACTCGCCGTGCCATTTTCCACAGCAGCTGCAACACTTCACCACCAGCAGTGCACAGGCTTCCAGTTTTCTCACATCTTCGCCAACACTTATTTTCTTTCTTTTTCTTCCTTCCTCCTTCTTTTCCTTTCTTTCGATAGTAGCTGTCCTAATGAGTGTAAGGCCTCTTGATATTTTAAGACACAGGTCAGCCATCACCTCTTCCAGGAAGTCCTTCTTGGTGCTTGCAGCCAGGCCAGGGGCCTGTACTTTGTGCTCCCTCAGTCCCCCTGGCGTCCCTCAATCACATCAGTGTGTGTACACACCTCCTCCCTTGATGCTCTGTGAGCGTCTAGAGGGACACACTGGATATTCAGTGCTTGTGCCCCGTGCCATGCCAGGGCCTGTCCACGGCAGGTGCACAGGACTCCTTTGTAGAACAAAAGCACGATGCACAGACCCAGGCTGGCCTCCAGGTTCTGACAGCAGGGACTCCATGTGCAGGGAGAGGAGTCTTGCCCCTTCCCTGGGACTGCTGGCCTGAGGACACCTGGAGAGGGTTTTGTGGGTGCAGGCACACCCTGGAAAGCAGCCTAAGGTTGCTGCAGGGTCTTATGGCTGAAAACACAGAAGCACAACTTCATATGAGCCGAACTGGAGTTTGGTCTGCACTGAAGTAGGGTGTTCAGGTAGACAGCTGTGTGTAAGGTGCGTGCTGAGTGGAGGTCATTGGCCATATTGGCCAAGGTGACCTGATTCCTGAAGCTAATGGTAGCAGATTTATCATTCTTTTTCCCAGGGATGGAGATAATGACATAACTTATATTCCCTGTGATTTAGTGACAGCCCCTTCATTTCTCAGAACCACCAAGAGATTCGGATCTGAAGGTAGGGATGGCCTTTTACTATTACTTGAAAAAGCAATATAAGTTGTAGCTGTCCTCATCACCTGGGGAAATGTCCACTTCGGAAACAAGATTGAAGGAACAGACTTCTGGGCAGCAACTGTCCCCTTATGGTGAGGCAGGGAATTAACTTGCAGCAGCTGAGACCTACTGTGCGTGAGCACTGTGCAAACCCTGTATGCACCTCACCCAACCGCATCTGCAGCAGCACAGAGGGTGGGAGGTGCCGCACCACACTGGGCTTGCGAAGGCAGAAACAGCAGCATGGAGCTCCCTGGTGGCCACACACTCAGGGACGAGTCCTCCTTGGCAGTCCCCAGCCCCCATGACAGCCCCTGTACCCTTCTCAGAGAGGGCAGCTCCCAACAGTGATGCTTTAGAAACGACTGCATGAGAACATAGCGTTCGAGGGAGAAGAGAATGCTGCTTTAAACCCCAAGTTCAGGTGGGAGCTGGGCCAGGTGACATTTTGGTCCACTTACATCACCTGTTCACTCAGTCATTTCACAGACTTTCCTGAGCCCCACTGTGTGTCTGGCTTTGTGCCAGGTGTGGTGACAAAGACCGATAAGGTAACGTCTTCCATCCTCCAGAAACTCCTGGTCTAGTGGAGCAAAAAGGCAGATAAGTCCTTGCGGGAATAGAAATAGGAACCCGGGCTGTGATGTCGCCCACGGCCTGCACTTGCTCTGCCTGGCGGGCGAGGGCGGGCCCCACGAGGAGGAAACGTGAGCCGGGTTTCAGAGGATGGGCGCAGGCAGTGTAGGCAGAGGGGACGGTAGGTACCCAGGGGCAGAGTCGTGGCGTGGGCAGCACCGCATGGTGGGCCGAGGGAGGGGGATGACGGGGACATGAGGCTGGAGAGCCCGGCTGGGCCTGGGTGGTAGAAGGTTCTTGCGTGTTATGTGAAAGAGCCTGGGCTTCATGCTGCAGGCAAGTGGGCGCCCTCGGAACTTGCGAAGAGAGGCGGTGGCCCTCTTCAATGCGCTTTCTTTGCAGCTCCCTCTGGCAGCAACGTGGGGCAGGCCGGAGTCTGGGGGACCAGTTAGAAGCCATTGCAATGGTCCGGGTGAGAGAGGATGAGGATGGGGCAAAGGAGAATCTCTGAAGAAGCGCGTTTTTCCAGAGCGACCCCAGCAGGCTACCTCCTGCTGCCTCCTTGCTCTGCACCTGGGCCAGGGCACGTGGTTGGAGGAAGACACGACCAGGAACTCCCGGCTGCCCAAGTCCAGTGGGTCTTCCGGGCCGCCTGGCGATCCTGCTACATTCCCCTGGGTCGTCGATATCACGTTTCCTCCCCTCAAACCTCCAAAACTTCTTCCGTCATTACATTTTGCTAATTTTTTTTGTTTTTTAAAGTAATAGTCTTCACTTTTTTTTTTTAATTTCAGCATATGATGGGGGTACAGATGTTTAGGTTACTGCGTTTACTTTTTTGAGCAGTTTAGTTTCACAGAAAAAATAGAGCGGGCAGAGAGATCCGTGTACCCCTCCCTCCTCCCTCCAGCTTCCCCTGCCGTTCGCATCAGTGGGCGCGTTGGCTGCAGCTGATGAACCGGCCTTGCCCCTCATGACTGACTGGAGCCGTAGTTTACACGGGGGTCACTCTTGCTGCCGTGCATTCCAGGGGTTTGGACAAATGCAGAATGCCACGTTCCCCCCACTGTCTGTCATCACAGTGATTCCACTGCCCTAAAAGTCCCCCCGCTCTGCCCGTTCATGTTTTTCCCCTCAGCCCCTGGCAATGTCATACATCGGAATCATACAGTACACGGCATTTGCTTGGCTTCTTTTACTTAGCAATGTGCATTTAAGGTTCATGCATGTTTTTTCATGCTGTGGTAGCTCATTTCTTTCTAGCGATGAATAATATTCCGCTGTCTGGCCGTACCGCAGTTTATCCATTCACCCAGTGAAGGCTGGCGTCCTAGTGTTGGCGTTTGGCTGCTGTTACTGCCTGCATCTGCCTTTTGGTGCCCACGGCCTGTCCTGGAACCTCAAAGGCTGTGCTGCACTTGCACTCTCAGTCGGCTGGCAGTGCCAGGGAATTATTAACAGCACCTCTGGGAGTGGCCCTCAACTGAAGGTGGATTGGAGTTGGTGTATAGATACCTGTCCCCTGTCCCTTGGGTGGCAATCCTGAGGCCTGCGTTCCCCACCATTTCCCCGTAGGAGGGAGCGCCAGTCGTCTACGTGGAAGCTTCCCAGTAGCACCCGTTGTTGGCCGCCCTCTCTCCCTTGCATCACTCGCCCACTCGCTGCCAGTTTTCTCTTTGCCTCACAGACGAACCTCTTGCTCTTGAATCCTTACCTCGGAGTTTGCTTCTGGGGACCCAAAAACAGACACCCTCCCATCAGGAAGATACCTATCATCCTACAGACACTGCCTCCGGGGGGGTCACCAGGGAGCTCCGTGGGGCCAAACCGAGTGATCATTCTCTGGGCTTCATCTTATTCCCCCTCGCAACAG